>PVJO010003809.1:0-117646 GCA_004026905.1 Hystrix cristata
AAATAAAGAATCCAATCAACAAATGGGCAACTGAAATGAATTGACAGAAGAAGTACAAATGGCCAATACATGAAAAAATGGTCACATCTCTGGTCATTACAGAAATGCAAATTAAAACAACATTGAGATTCTATCTTACTCCACAAAGGATGGTTATCAAAATCAATAAATGCTGGCAAGGCTGTGAGAAAAAAAAAAAGAATCCTTCTATATTGTTTGTGGCGATGTAAACTTGTATAACTATTGTTGAAATCTGTATGGAGATCCCTCAAGAAACTAAAACTAGAAATTCCATTTGATCGAGCTATTCACTTTCTAGGTCTCTTCCCAAAAGACATTATAATGCACAAATACACGCACATCCATGTTTATAGCAGCACAATTCGTATTAGCTAAATCTTGGAAGTAGCTTGTATGTCCATCAACAGATGAACAGATAAAGAAAATGTGACATTTATATACAAGTGGGTTATACTGTCATAAAGAGGAATAAATTTGAGTCATTTGTTGGAAAATTGATGGATCTTGAGATCATAATGCTAAGTGAAATGTATCAGACACACAAGCTTAAATATCACATGGTTTCTCTTACATGAGAAACTCAAAGTATAAATAAGTTAAAGAGCAAAATGAAAGCCAGATAACAGAAAATAGTGGAGGTAAGACCTTTCACAAAAATCAAAGGGGACCAAGGAAGAAGGAGGTGACAAAAAAGATTTGAAATGTGTTATATACATGTACCAATTCCTCATGATCAGTGTAATCATCATGTACTGAAAGCATGTAATAATTTCTTTAAGAAAAGAAAAACTTAAATTTTTGGTTAGAAAAAAATACATGTGTAAATTTGGCAGCAAAGGAGGTTTGATTGCTGAAGAGATTAGCATGATTAAAAACCAAGTACTTTGAACTGGGACCAAAGGAAAGATGCCTTGAGGGCACCACAGGAATCAGAAAACTCCATAATGCAGGCTCAAAAGCACAGAAGTCTAAACCTTTTATCTGAGGACAGTCCCTGGTTCCCGAGAAGGGCCACCGATTGAATTGGCTCAGTAGTATTCATTTCACCATGCTCAGTCATTCAGGCACTCTGAAGCCACTGCAGCCATGGTCCCAGGGGACCTAGCTACTACTCACAATGGCAGCAGACCTTGGCACTGTCCACATGATGCTGGTTTTTCAGTCATGCAGAATGAAAGTTTTAGGAATAATTCAGTTGTAGGTATTGGGTATTTTGTACCAGGGACTAGAAAGCTAATACAGCCAGTAAACTTTATCTAATTTTTTATTATAATACTAATTCTTTATTGTGTAAGTGTATGTAGACAAGTTCAATGCATCACTGCACATAGGAAAAAAAGGTATCAAGAAGTTAAGATAATAACATCCATATCCTGTTATAATATTCATGCAAGCAGTCATCATTTAAAAAAAATTAAGGTATACAAGACAAATACACAGTTATCTACCACATGATACTTCAATCAATGATGAACTGTATATATGATAGTATTCACGCAGGGTTATAATGAAGCTGAAAAACTCCTGTTGACTAGTGACATTTTTTTTTGGTGCTGGGGATCAAACTCAGGGTTTTGTGCTTGTGAGGCAAGCACTCTAACCACTGAGCTAAATCCCCAGCCCTGCCTAGTGACTTTGTAGCCATCCAAACATAGTAGCCAGCCAGGCATGGTGGCACATGCCTGTAATCCCAGGAGGGGAGGTTGAGACAAGAGGATCATCATGAGTTTGAGGCCAGCCTGGGCTACATAGTGAATTCAAGGCCAGTCTGGACTGTAGAGCAAGATCCTGTCTCAAATAAAAACATAGTAGTCCATGCATTACTTATGTTTGTAGGAATGCTGGTATAAACAGACCTACTACACAGTTAGTCATATAAAAGTATAGCATAATTACGTACAGTACACATTCTTAATGAACTACATTATCAATCTATTTATTATACTATATTTTAATCATGATTTTAGAATGTACCCCTCTACTTATTAAACCTTTATTAAAAACTATATGCATTTTATGTCAATAGTGGCGTCAAACATCTCATGTTTACCTTGTCTCTTTACTCCCTCAAGGGGGCACACCAAATGACTGACCTATACCATGCAGGTTTGTGTAAGTATACTCCATGACTCTATGATATTTGAGGAAGGATAAAACTGCCTCATCACCTAGCAATGTGTTCCTTACAATATATTTCTGTTGTTAAACAATGCAAAACTGTACCTTAAAGACTGTATTTCAAGCAGAATTTCAATCAAAAATTCTCATTATTCTTTATACCAGGAATATTTCAAAGACATAAAATAAAAATTTACATGCAAATGGTTTAAAGAGTAAGAATTTTGAATTAGTTTTAAAACTGACAATTACAGTACTCTTCCAAGATATAACTAGCCATACCATCATTTATCAAATACCTCTCATGCCTTAGATTTATCCAAAGATTTATCACAAACAGCATAATTCTATTTCAAGAAACTGACTTGTTTATACTAACCAAATTTAAAATGCCATGTTAGTTTTTGATTGCCTCAGTAGCTAAATGTAGAGGCCCTCAAATTTTTATTTGATGTGTGATATCACTGACCACCAATCAATTTTACATTTATATTTAGTGTAATAAAGAAATTTAACACTGGTTTTGCATTATATACACATTTCACACAATCAATTATTTCTTCTTTCATGATTATAGGTGTGATTATAGTGTATACTTTGATTTGAGGGAACACAGTATTTCTCTAGTAAAACAAAAGTCAAGTGGATCAAAAATTTGAGGGTAAAACACAGAATAACTATATAAACTCAGAAATGAATAAACATTTTTCAGACGAAGAAATAAAAATCTAAATCATACAATAAACCAAGTGCTCATAGTCTTTTCTTCGATGAACCTTAACATACTCAAACCTTGTTATCCTGTGTTCAGTACACTCACATGTGGACTAAGCAATGGATTTCAAGGATGGGATCTTAAGATGTGGTTTTCTGTAAAAGGACTAGCTGGTAGATTATTAAAAATGCAAGTTACAAGTCTCAACTCCAGAGATGTTGATCAAATAGTCATAAAGCAGAAACAAGAATTAACAACTGTTTACAGAAAACCAGATAGATTCTAATGCATGAAAAAGTTTGTGAACTACTGAGGTGTAAAGCAATGCTTCTTAAAGCAGGAGATGCTTATTTAAAATGTTGATTTTTAGGTTCAGTTTCTCATCAATAATGTGAGTGAGACTCTGGCAGTAGAACCAAAAACCATCTGAATTTTTAATAAGCATCTCCGGTGACTCAATGCTACTAAAAAAGTTTAAGAACCAATGTCTGGAAGACAGGCATTAGATCTTTAGGATCTAGGTGCTCAAAAATAAGGGTTTTTTTTGATAATAACCTTCTTCATTCAGAGACACAAAGTTTGACCACACACTTAAGAAAATAACCTGCAGCAAAACCGTTAACCAATTCTTTGGAAATATGCAACTTGGAACTATACCTCTAGATCTAAAAAATTTGAACATCTAGCCAGCTCCTTCAGAGGTTTACTTTTTGAACTAAATGCTGGCCATGGCAATAGGAACTTTCAAATTTAAGAACAGAGCACTGCGAGACAATGCTTATGAACACCAGAGAGATAAAGTTCAATACAATTTCTTTTGAAAAAGACATACCTATTCAAATAAGGCATTTTGCATACAAGTAAAAGCTACAATGTTACTTCTTGAAAAATATAAGGCAGTCTGAAAAATATATTAAGTAGGTGCTCTTATAAATGAAAGTGCTGGAGTAAAATTAAATAAAGACTATGCTAATACAAAAGCAAAGTGTAATTTAGGTCTTAATAATTTAATTTTATTAAAGAATGTAAGCCTGAACCTGAAAATATTACAATATTCAGTACCTAGTTTGTAAAAACAACCTTCATCTTTAGCAGAGAGTCAATGAGTTTTTCATGTTTAACTCATTATTTCGATCTTCTCCAGAATCAAAACAGCAAATGCACTGACATCAAGGTGCTTTCCTCCAACTTCAAAATACTATCCTGAAATGACACAATTTTTAACCTAACTGAGATCAAGAAAGGGCGTAAATAAATACAAATAGAGAATTTTCTGGCTATTGGTTCACTGGAGTTAAGCATAAATTTGCTAAAGCTCTATTTTATTAATAGGTTTACTTTATTGTTTATGTAATGAGAGCTACTATCTTGAAAGCTACAGTTTTAAATTTAGTATCCCTATCAACACTGAGTCGTCTTCTCCTTGACCACAGTTACAGAGAATTATTTTCAAAATAAATTTTAAAATATAAGAACTGAATAATCAAGAATAAAAAAAGTGGAGACTTGTCTTTCTGCCAAATCTAATGCACAATAATATTAATGACCTGATAAAATTACTACTAGATTTAGTTTTATGAAGTCGGCAAACTACAGGCTCTTCACCAACAGCCTTTGGTTTTTTCCTTCATGTATAAAAATGATGATAAGCTGGCCAAATATGTAGGCCACAGTCTCAGTCCTTTTAGAATACCTGAGACTGAGAAATTTGTAAAGAAAATAGGTTTATTTTGGTTCACAGCTCTGAAGGCTGTGGAAGGCCCAGAGCATGGTGCTAGCATCTGCTCAGCTTTTAGTGCGGGCCTCATGGCATAAGGGCAGGCAAGCACATGGAAAGAAGAGACAAAAAAGTGACCTTGATTTAAAACAACCCATACTCACGATATCTAATCCAGTCCCACAAGGTCAAGAAGTCACTCTCTCACTCCAACAAGATGGCATTAACATGGTTATAGGGGCCAGAGTCTCATATACCAAAGACTTCCCATTAGGGAAGTACTGCCTTCCAGGACTGCCACATTGAGGAGTTATACTGTGAGTTTTTGGGGGGATAAACCACACTCAAATCATAGCAGCCACTTAGAATAAAATCACCAAATTCATACGAACTTCAGATAAGAATCTGACACTACTTAGTATTGAATACACTATCTAAAAACCAAAAAGCAAAAATAAAGCCTTCTTAGCATGAGTGAATTCTGAAACTCCATCAACCAGACCTGGAATCCTGCCACAGAAACAATCTAGAAAATACACAGAAACAGCCCTTTATTAACCTGGAAAGGATGCAAGCAAGAAGCTGACAAGAGAAACAAACATGCTCTGACCGAATAAGGCCTGATGTGACTCCACAACCTGAGGTCCATCGAGAAAAACAAAAATGTAGGCACCGATCAAGGTATGATCTCTAGGATATGGCTCACCCAATATACTTATACCAAGTAACATTCAGGTTAAGACATTTGAAAGGAGGACTTTAGTCTATTTTCAAAGAAAACCCACGAGTGTATTTTTATGTAGCAAAGCTGTAAAGAAAACCACAAACTGAAGTGGTGGTGAACCTTTTAGTGCTTTCAACAATAACAAATAGCCCACTGCGTCACATATGCCGTAGGTTCGCCACCACTGTAACACAGCAATATAGCTACTCTTAAACCTGACAAGTTGAATCTGAGTGGGGCAAAACAAGACCAACAGAAGGAAAGGAAAGAGAAGATTGAAAAATATTTGGAGAAGGCAGTAAAGAATAATTGCAGAAGCAAGATATTTTAAGTCACTTTACAAAAACAACAGAAGTGGGAGGAATAGGGTCTTAAGACTACAGACAGTATCCTGAAGAATCCTCCCTTCTTAAAAGTATAAAACATTCATTTACCTGAAAAATGAGCACCAGAAAAAAACAGCAGAGTGGTCCCACATAAAGGTGTTTCATATGGTAAAGGAAAAAAGGGCACAAGGAATAAAAAGTGTCCATATCAATAATGAAAGGATGTCAGAAAGACATGCCCATAAAATATCAAGATTATAACCTAATATTCCAAAACAAGCTAAAACCCTTTTTTTAAAATAATACAAGTGATGAAAAACGTCAGAACTAGAAATGCTCAGAAATGACATTATTTGGGGGCAAGGGAGATATGAAAAGAGAAGTAACCAAACTCAGGAAAGTTTTAGAAATAAAGACTTATTATGGTAATAAATACTAAATTACATAAAATAAGAGTAAATAAGCACCATAAGTAATGCCTTCACAAAAATAGAAAATGGGAGGACAAATTTTAGAATTGAAAAAAAAATGAAGTGAAAAAATTTTTAAGAGCAAATGACTGATACGTAGCAGGTAAAGAAGGTCCAACTAGTGCATAAAAGGAGTCCCTAAAGAATATGACCAAAGAAATAAAACGAGAAGTATAAAAAGCTATAATTGATACAAAAGATAACTTGAAACTACATATTGGAAAAAAAAACATATCTAGTGAAAAAATGACCAAAGAAATATGACCAAAGAAATAAAACGAGAAGTATAAAAAGCTATAATTGAAACAAAAGATAACTTGAAACCACATATTGGAAAAAAAAACATATCTAGTAAAAAATGATTCAGAGTAGTCTATACCAAATATATGTTGATATAGCCAACGAGGACATAAAGTATGAAGGCCACAGATAAAAACTATATCTAAGTTCTTGCTATACAAATTAATAAAAATTCAAGGAAAATATTCCTGTGTTTCCTGAAGAATTTAGAAGAGAAAGCATTTTCAGTCAAAAGCTTGGAAAGGCATTAACATAAAGGGCTGGTGGAATGTATGAAACATTCAGTTAGTACCTTTGAAAGAAGACAAAAAGAGCAGCATGTTAAGTATCTCTACGGCAAATACTAAATTAAATGAGTAACCAGAAAAGGATAGTAAAATTAGTTTTCTTCTCAGTTCATTTGAATTTAAGATTATGAATTTCCACAATATCTGGTAACTGAATGTAAGATAGCAAATTCCTTCCAAAACTAGATATAGATATATATTTATAAATATCTACACTTACATACTTCTTTTCTTCAGTACAACATTTTCACTGTGTTGTCACACCTCAGAGAGACATGTTTTCTTCCTAGGTAACCTAGTAAGAAAATTAACTCCTGCCCCATCTAGAGGAGAATCTAACTGTAAGTGGAGCACCCACATTCATTCCATTAATAGAATTTCTGCTTATCCCCCTCCAAAGCTGACAAAGAATAAATTTCCAAAGTATATCCTACAGAACCAGAAAGGGATCAAGGAAGATGAATCCCTTTTATGGGCAAAAGTGTTTACCACAAGAAGTGGTGGGACAGGCGGCTGAGGGTTTTGAAGAGAAGGCCGTGAGTAAAGTGTAACATGGAGAGCCTCTTGAGAACAACCTTCTCTTTGCAACTGAAAGTCTCTGTTTCTGAAGGGACGAAAAAAATAGGTTCTCGTCTCTCCAACTCACTACCTACTGGACATCTCAATAAAGAACAGAGAGTCACTAAATTATTTTCAAGGCCAACAAAGAACTATGTTTGACTACTAATATTATAGAATCTCTTCAAAATGATAATCAGATTTTATACCATGTAAAACAAGACATTTAGTTATCTGTATGATTATGATTCCTATGATCCTGAAAAGCAATCTGAAAAGTGATCTTCCTTGAAAAATTATCAGCTTTCTTATCTCCTACTTGAATAAAAGACTTAATATGACAGAAAACACATTTGTCCACTTGACAAGTGACTAGCTCTTCTCAAAGATACTCTGAAAATTTATAAAATTATAAATCTTTTAAAAGCATACAGTTTACAAGTACATGAACATTCTGCTTATATAATAATAACTGCAGATTAGCTCATAATAGCCTAATAATAGGGTGAACAGCTAAATCCATAGTTAAACGTAGATCACATTAAAGGAGAAAACTCAGGAAAAAGAGTAACCACTTAACCACAGTACAATATCATTAAGATAATCTACAGGTGCCAAGGAAACGATAACTAGAAATCTATCCCAAAATCTGTCTGTATCATTAATTTGCTTAATGCAAAATAAAGTAGTGAATTAAATTGAGCCTACAAGCTGTATTTTCCCCCGCACAGTATCCTTAGACCCAGCAAAGGTGATCATGTTGTTGACTGGGAAATACACAACTAACGACACTCCTCTAGAGTAAACCCAGAAAAAACAGGCTCAATAGAATGAAGGTTTCAGAAATAAGGAAATATAGATATTTATTCTAGCATTTACTTTCATAAATATTGACACCAAAGAAATATGTAGCTGTGAAGCAGTAGTTTTTCCAAAGTTGAAGGCTTGTGAAAGTTGGAAAAGCCAAAAGCTGCAGGAAACAACCTGAAGGAAAATATCTTATACAAATGACACCTTTGTAGAGGCCGGGAGTAAAAGAGAACATGGTAAAATACCAGTTGGTGTTTGAATACACAGAACACCTTCCACCTCAACAATTAGAAAACTGCCAGGAAGCACTGCCAGAGTCAGAGAGCAACTTAGGAAGAAAAGAAGTAAGTCTACTGATTTGAAAATTGGAAGAAAATGTCATGAAATATTTCAGAATAGCATCGTCCTTTAGTCCTCTACAATCTTAGTCATGAATGGTCTAAAACACTATTCAATGAACAGCACTTCAGTCAAAATGGCACTGCACCAGAGACAGACATGGACTAAAAGTTCCAGGGTTTGCTATTAACATATAACTTTTTCCCCTTCAATAATCAAAGAACATTGTTCAACCTGAGTGTCCCCAAACAATGAGTGAATTAATAAGAGTATAGTTTTAAATACAGCTTCAATCACTAAAAATACCTAGAAGAGATCCAGTATTTGGAATTTAAAAACTGAACAAAACCTCTCAATGAACTGGAGACTCATCTTAGTGTGAAAGGAAAATAAAACCACATCAATCCAATTACACAAAGATAGTTCCAGTTGGTTTTCTTCCTCCCCTTTCTTTCCCTCTTTACTTGTGATTTTTTAATCCTTTCTATGTACGGTGAGATGGGACAAGAACTAAACAATGTGTTCGGAGCATTATAAATAACATAGGTCACTTTTTTACACAAATGTCCCATCCCACGCTTGTATTTACCTCTCTTTACATCTATATTTTAGCTATTTTACTTTCACTTAAGGGAGAGGAAAGAAAAAAAAATCCAAAAACCTATTTACTGTGTAGTTAAATGACTAATGCAAAACTTATCTCCCAGAAGTTGCACTCCTTAAAAGCCAGCCTTTAGTCCTATTTTAGAATTTTTGTTCCTCTCGTACCTAGTACATTCATTAGGTAAAATATTTGTTGGATTCGTGGATATTACTTACTGAGCCCTCTCCTGAGCCTTTATGAAATAAATATTCAAAAGATAAAATTGGCCTGGCCATATACTCTGGAAAAATCAGACTTTCTGGATGAGCTTCAAATAGAGTAGCTCTATATTTCTCTTTAACATACTTTATGTGGCACTCATATAAAACTACTGTGAATGAAGTATAAGACTGAAAAAAACCAAGTTGAATTCAGGATCTCTTCACTCTGTTTTCCTTATTTATATAAAAGGCCATGTTTCTACATTCAAGTATGTCATAAACAAGTAACTAGGGTAGGTTCATATAATATACAACTGTTTATACAGTGTATATCCAATAAACATGTTTATCTAAAATAACAAGATTACCTACTAAATACACTGATCTCTTTGCCTTTGCCAGGTATTCTGAAAGACCATGGACTTAATATGTTCACAAGACTGCCACTGCTTAAAACATCTATGAACTCTTCTGAAGGTGATCTTTTAAAACTAAATCAGAGAGTAGTTATGGGATTTTTGGTTGGTGATAGCTAATCACATCCAAATACATTCCACCTAGATAACGCAATTTAACTAGATAGAGTGTCTCTCCATACTGACAAGAACACTGACAACAATGAGCCATAACTGCCAATGTGACAGATCAGATGAGGAAAGAGTGGGATTCTTACGGTAAAATTTTCAAAGTGGTTCCGGGAGCTGCAGCTAGCGGACCATACCTCTTCAAACTATTTCTAAGCACCCTTCTTTAAATTCTAAGGCACAGTAAGATTGGTAATGCCACTAGCTACAATTTTAAAAAATCAGTGGCTTATTATAATAAAAGACTAACATATGTCTTCATGGCTGACAGATAGCCTTCAACATCATCACTCATCTTACGCCTTCAGTGCAAGATTGATTCTTGGTGCTATTTCCTGTGCATCCCAGGTTCTGTCCTTGCCTATGCCTATAATTTCAAGAGTTTTTACCTATTTTATCATGCATACTCATGTTTACAGCTGTGCATTTCATAATAGCTAAATTGTGGAAGCAGACTATATGTTTATCAACAGAAAAATGATAAAAATGTGGTATTTACTCACAATGGAGTACTGCTTTGTCATGAAGAAAGCTTGAATCATCTGTAAGAAAATGGATGTACCTTCAGACCATAATGTTAAGTGAAATAAATCAGATTCTCAAGTTTAAATATCACATGGTTTTCCTTTTTTTTTTCCACATGGTTTTCTTTATGTGAGAAACCCAAAACATAAATGAAGAGCAAAATAAAAGATAGATAATAGGATGTAGGGAGATAAAATTTTCTCATTTGGGAAGGGCATCAAGAGATGGAGGGAGAGGGGAAGAAAAGGAAGTAAAATGTGTTACGTATATGTGTCAACTCCACCCAAGTGGTGTAAACATTATGTTTCTCAAACACATACTACTAAAAATTTAAAAAGAAAGGGAACAGAAAAGATCTATTCATCTGCATTATAACAGTTTCTTAGGTTATTAGATAATTTTGCTAAATGTTAGAACATTTTATTCAGCAATGAGAAATTATACTATTCATTGCTTTTATAACCTCAGAAGAACCTCAACCTTTTGTAACTGACTTCCTAAAAAGTTTATGTAAACAGTATTTTGGTAAATTGAATCATTTTACATGCATATAAGCAAACAACCACCTAAAATTTGCTTTACTGTTAAAAGTTTTACATTATAATGAGACACAAATGAGTATGTAATTTACATTCTCCTTACCTGTAGCTTAGTATAATACAATCATGGTCTTTAGCAGACTACAAAAACATCTAAATTTTCAACTGGAAGAGACCATCAAATTTTGCACATGAAGGTTTTAAATTATTCTAAATGTAACTGATTCAGAAGCTGATTTTATGGAGCCTCACTAGAGCAAAATTTATTTAACAGAATTCTAAATGTAACTTAGAGATTCACTCTGTAGAAGCCTATCTGCTGTGTTTCAAAATGTGGACTAACCTGACATAACTCATGTTTGTCCAACCTATCTCTACCAACAAGATCACCCAGCTCCTTTGATAACGATACAAAGGTGTCAATCAGTCCTTTTCCAAGATTAAACACCATCACTGAACAGTGGGCCCTAAACAAGGATAGAAGCCATTAGTCAGCTAAACCACGAGGTATTCTAGGAAATAGGCAACATAAGAATAACCTATTACTTTTAATAGCTGCCATATATTTATAAGAATGCATGCCCTAACAATCACTGTTCAGTAGATGTGAACCTAGCGCACACACACACAAACTTCCACTCTCTAGCTCAAGCTGAAATCACTATGTAAATTCTATGTAGGGATACGACAAATATTTACTGCAGGGCCTTGTAAGCACCAGAAACCATGCTAGATGCTGGAATACTAAAAATGGCAAAAGTGCTATTAGGCGAAGCACACACCACCAAAATTACCCCGAACACAAAACTATAGAAAGATAAGACAAGTGTAAGATAAAGAAACTGTAACTGTTAAGGCCCTTGAAACAGTTATATTAATTATGCAATAACACAATAGATCAAATATTCAAAGATTCATCAACTGTATTATATTTAACATTTTTAAGAACTTCAAGAATTTTTTAATGAATAAAGCAACTAATAATTTATTACATTTCCTATACCTTTCTATTTCTCATAATTCCTATTTGCAATTTCAGATGACTTATTATATGGCTACATTCAGAGGCCATAAACTTTTCTTCAGCGTTCTACAGGCAACATGAAAAAAATAAATCAAACCACAAAATATGACTCATCTATTTGTTTTCCCACAGGTTTACTGTAACACATGTTCCCTTAAATAATACTGTATCTGCATAAAGATGTTATTTTTATGACCACATGGTTTAGTATACAGTAAAAGATGACAACTGTCTTAAAGATGAATATAATTGAATAGCAGTAACACAAAAGGCTGTACTGTTAATATTTAAAATAAAAACTAAAAGTGGATAAAAATTAAAATAGGTAAATTATGAGTATAATAAAGAAAAACAAGTCATTAAGCACTCAACCAAGATACTGAGTAAATGATTATACGTGGAAAGCTTACTACTTTCCACTGCGGCTCAGTAATAGTAGATATTTAGTCAAAGCAAGTCTTACTCATTTTAATAGCCTCAGGGACATGTGCTGTCTTAAGTTTTAGTGCCTAACATTATTACTACATATTCCTACATCATTACACAAGAAACCACATCCAACAATACAGTTCAGACTTCTACAATATGTGTGTTTCCATGTTCAGGGAGAGAAAGGGCCAGTGACATCATCCTAAGCCAAACAACAATAATACACTGTAACACGTACAGGCAGCAACACATATTAAATCTCTGTAGATTATAGAAGCCACAGGACCAAGCTGAGAAACAACAAAAAATATACAGAGTAGCAATTTTAAAATGGAATACCAAAAAGTTCAAATTTAGAAAGGTAAGCATAAGATCATAATTCATACACAAAGTCCAAAGCTCAGAAAAGAATAGCAGGTTTTATATGAATTTACCTTGTTCAGAAATACGAATGTGAGCACACCAATCACACTTAGACTACATACTTTGTAAGAATCACAGCTCCCCACATGTGGTAGGGGCTCAACAAATACAGTATTTGTTGTGTCAAAGAGAAAAATCTGTTAGTTTTACTGATCACTGTACTGTCAACTAGCACAATACCTGACACAAACATTTCTTAAATGAAGTTACAACCAGACTTACATTAAAGCTGTACTAATCATTATATAAACACAGCACATGGCTGTATGCTATCCAAAAAGACAAAAAATGAGCAAATGCAATCAACTGAACTAGATGTATTTTTAATAATGGTTCCCTCTGGTATATAAAGTATTAAAACAACTTAAAATAAGTTTTTCACGTTATATGATCAAAATATTGCAGAATAGTTGGGATTTTCCTAAACTTAATTTCTGAGTACAGTCTAAATCCCCAATTTTACAATATGAATAAAATTGCATTTATCTGCTAGTCCTACTTAGTAGATGCTGGATGCTTACATGATCTGATTTGAAGCAGGAAAAATTATATTAGCTACTTATTTCTAGAAATAAAGTTCTAAAATATAATTCTAAAATTATACTAGCTACTTCTTTCTAGAAATAAAGCATCAAGTGACCCCAAGAGTATTTTAGCAAAAGAGAACACAAAGCCAGACATATTAGCACATGGCTGTAATCCCAGCACTCAAGGAGGTTGTGACGGGAGAATAGTTCAAGGCCATCCTGAAATACATAACAAGGTCCTGTCTAAACAAAACCAAACCACCAATAAAACAAATAAGCAAAAACAAAAACAACAAAAAATTTGTTTACAGAAAACCAGCTAATACAGAAGCACCCATAATTTGCTATGATCTTTTTGTGCATTCATAGAAGGATCAATTCATAGGTTTGCATGAAGAGAGCTGTATTTATATTGATTGAGCCAATGTTACCCCAAGCAACTAAGCCCTGCCAATATTACTTCACTAATTCAACTTGTAAACTGTTATATTTAAAAAAGTAAAAATAATTACATAAGAACAGTTACAAGAAACTTTATCCATCATATACTCTATTTACGACTCTCAGTTTCATAAAAACAAAAATAGAATTGCTAATGTTACTCATGAAAAGACTCATTTCCACATTCACAAAGAAGGATATCTTATAATAAGCACAAATTATGCTCATAAAAAATGCCCAAACATCCTGGAAGAAATTATTAAACCAGTAACTGAAATTTATTTTCTATTTCACATCAGCAAACCTAGAAGTGTCACATATACATAAATCAAAAAAAATTAAGGTTGTATGCCTTACTCTGCCATATCAGGAAATACACAAAGATATTATTTTAAATGCTGCTAAATATCAAAGATGAGTCAGGTGTGGTGGCATACACCCCAGCAACTGAGCTGTCAGGATCACTGTGCCCAGACGATTCTGGACGACAAAGTGAAATCCCATCTCAAAAAATAAACAAAATTCAGTAAGTTTTTAAATATCGAATAAAGATAAAAGCACTCATATTGTTGGGGGAAAGTGGAGCTTTATGGTACTTTATTATAAATAGGTAAATTTTTCACAGATTGTGTTGCCAAATATGAAAGAACTTATGTTACCAAAATTGAGTATTATGTGAAAGGAAGTTTTTTTAAAAATACTAAATTCTATCTTAATAAAGTTGTGGGTCCTTTAATGACAGAAGTGAAAGCTCAATAGTGGCAAAGAAAGGTCCCACAGTGTTAAGACATTCTTACATGCATACCTGTGGCCATAATCATGGGGGATACTTATTGCTATTTTAATTGTGTGGACCCTAGTGTATAGGTCTATTTAGCTTTCTCTTCACCCACCCCCAAAGCTAATTTTAGCCTTTCTATGACTTCACTGCACAGGCAGGGGGATAACCCATTGAGCATTCTTTCCCGCCTAATAACTAACTGCGTTCCAGAGGTGACTTCCATTCATCTGGAAATCAGGACTTAGAACAAGGGCACCCTGGGTTCTATGTAAGCTGCCTGATCTTGGGCCAAGAATACTTAACTTCTTAGGACCTCATTTCCTTATCTCTAAAGATGCTAATATAAGTACCCTATATTGGGTTCCAGTGAAGATTAGTGACTGACATAAAAACTCAAAACATGGTAACTAAATTATTAAAAAGCAACTACTCTAATAAACTTTCTCTTCCTTTCATTAGCAGAATCTATTCTGTATTCAACCAAAATCTTCAATACCCAACACCCCTTCATTTTAAAGACAGAGACAATAAGATGCAAAGAGTTAGTGACTTGTTCTAAGTCAAATGTTAAACATGAAAACAGAAGCCAAGTCTCTTAACTCCAAATCTAACATTTTCCAGTGTACCTTTTGTTGCTAATAAACTTTTATGGAACCATTTGGAAAACAGTTACTTTGGACTTTAACTTGATAGTTGACTCTACAGAAAAAAGTCAGGTTATTTTATCAAGTAACAATGTAGCCACAGATGCTTTTTTCTGCTTTCATCAAAAAAGAGCAAATAATCCTGAGTGCAAATGTATAGAATAAATTACAGTACAACTCTAGTCAGTCAATACTCAATTTTACTTTTCTTACCGCTGTGGGACTCATTTCATCAGGTATGTAGCAGGTACTGTCTTAGGTACTCCAAGCAGTGGCACTGTTTTCTGAAGGAGTATGTTAACAGTTCTTTAGGTATATAAAAATTAAAATTAGCTAATGGACTGTTCAAATGCTTTCTCATGGCCGTACTGGCCAAGTAACAGAGTGTGGCTGTCAGTAGTTGATAAGCCTCCAATCTCTAGTAAAAACAGGCAAGTTGTAGCACTTTTATTTTTTGTTACAAAACAAAAATGTTCAGTGTGTTTCTTAACAATTCTCATAACATGGCAGACAATCTTGGATACTAATCTCGCCACACAACCACAGGTTCACTGAAGTTTAACACACCCTTACTTTTGGCAAGTCATCACAAAGTGCACCACGGTGGCACTTCATTAAGTTTTGTTCACAGAGTTCAACCCACAAGTTGCAGAGATAACTGATAGCTTTGGGGAAGGCTGAATCAATCTAGCATTAGTTACTGGGACAATCATTTGAGGGTTGTAGACATTCAGGTATTGCTAAAGCAATATATATACATCATACACCATCATATATAACAGACTTTTTAATATTTATGAAAGGAGAAAAGAACTGCTGACTATATCCTATATTCAAGGACAGCAAAGATTTTGGTTATGTGCAAGGAGGGCCAAGGATCTCTATCTGTCTGTATTTATCTCTAACAACAAAATTGGGGAAAATGGTCAATTCTTCCACACTTCATTTCAGTTTACATTCACCAAACTAGGTCTCACATTTTTAGACATTCTGAAAACATTACAGCATATCATAGTACAACATAACAGTGCCATGAAAACAAAAGAAAACTCATCCCCTCATCATTTTTTAGATCGGAAATCTCAGCTGATTACCAACATCAGAGACTTGCTGAGTTAGAAACAACAAGAAAGACTCATGGAAGGAACTGGGTCTGAAATCAGGAGATCCAAATTCTAAATCCATTTTCTTGCTGAATGCAAGTATATACTGCTTGATATAGAGTTAGCATTCAAATAAATGTTTTCTTCTTATCAACAACTAGAGACACAACACAGTATCACTCAGGTATTCACGAACTTGTCTCCTTCTGGTTTTTGGTCTTAATGACATTCACTTGAAGTAAACAGCAATGCTTGAAAGGTAGTCACCATGTTTGTTCCTATTAAAATGACACACTGTACTGGAGAAGTATTTTTCTATAATTTGTTCATAAGTAAAATTTTTAAATTTTTTTTCAGCATGATTAATAATCCATTATAATTTGCTTTGCAAAACAGACACAAATATTCTTCTAGAATAGCAGGATGATAAGTGAAGTCATAGTCACTTTCAGGGGTCCAGATGAAGGGCAGAAGAAAAGGCGGGTGGCTTCTGGCTCTTGGGCTGGTTACCTAGGCTTTCCACATCAAAAGATACAGAGTGTTCTCTTGTTTCTGCTTACTTTTGGTAGACCAGTCAGAGAGCATAATAAGTTAGACAAACTCAATCTCTTGTTAAAATAATTAAACTGTATATAGGACAAAAAAGAGTGTCAGTGATTTGGTTTCTTAGACATTTAATAAGAGAACAAAATTATATATTGAAGACAAAAGACTGTGAGCTAGGCACAGATCCAGGACAGGTGCTGTGGAAAAGCCTATTTCGATGGTGTCTGGGAATTTTAAGCTCTGGAGAAAAGACTGAGCTAAAATTAATAACAATGTCATTAGTATATATTCTTTGGAAGATTATTAGCTATATGTGAAAGTTCTGGTAAAACAGACTTTTAGAATTTTTAAAGATTTCAGACTTAGGAAAACCCTTTCCTATTTGTTGAATGTGGTTATTTATTTCCACTTTATTTACTGCATGAAAGCCAATTTCTTCTTTGTTTTCTTATTCACATATAGTCTGTATTATCACAATTAAATAACCACAGGGGTATCATTATCCTTCAAGATTTATTCTATGTAGAAATCCTAATTTACCTTTAATCTTTGCAGAGATGTATACTAGTGAATGACATTCCTTGTTTAAAAAGCACTGTAATTAATGAAATAATTTTCAGTTCAACATATACACACAACACTTTGCATACAGTTAAATATTAAGGTGCTTTTATGTACCTTAGGTAGTCAATATTCAGGACGTTTAGAGAAATAGTTATCTGAGAGGAATATAATCTTTAAACATAACACAATAGATTCATTAACTATAAATTTGCTTATCTATGTTGCCATTCACACAATGATCTTGAAATTTTATGCACCATGAACTAAGGGGAAAAACTGGATCCATAAATAACAACAATTGTTACAATTTAGTGTAGTTCTTGTAGGCTGAAAACCTTCTCAAAAATCAGTATTTGAAAGCTGTTACTTTAGAAAAACTCCTTTAACATATTTTTTACTCTAGTACAAGAAAGCTTTGAAACAAGTTCCTGTATGAACTTTAAGAAAATTAATTTTAAACGGAGGAGGGAAACCTTAATCTCCGAAAGTATTAGACCAAGAATAAACTTTACAAGAAAATAATATCTGAGTATCTCTGAAAAGAGAAAAAGTTACTAAAAATGTTTGCATTCTACAACTAGGTACAGCATAAAAATGACCAAAAAGAAGAATTTAATAAAGAGATAAAAACCTGAAAGCAAATGAATTGATTAAAAACATAAACATTTGGCCTGCAGTCATTGAACACTCTATGTTGGCTGGCTTTGTATTATCTTTTAAAGTACACTTATAACTTCCTTGGCCATAAAACAACAAAGTTCTTAAGATACTCAGGACTAAGAGTCTAATCAAATTTCATATAGAGTCAGCAATTTATTAGAACAGTAAATGAAACTGATATGTTAAATCAGAAACCAGTGCATACTACTTTTCATAGCAGGAGCTATGTAATCTTTCCTACTTTTTGTTAGTAGACTTGGGATACTTAAAATAAGTAGTATTCGCCAACCAGAATACTGCTATGCAGTTGTTTATACATGTTTTGGAACTTATAATTCAATCTAATACTCAACCTTTACAAAAAAAAAAAAAAAGGATTTTTTATTTGATTTGCACTTGCTACTTACTGTCTTGCATAGTAGAATTGTATTTGTTCTGTGTTTCAAGTCCATGGGTTTTGCTCAGTAAGGTTTCAGAAAGAAGCAACTTTATTATATTTTCTTTTGGTTACTAATGATTTTAAATTAAAGATTAATTTTAACACTAACATTCTGCTGTAGTTTCATTTGAGTTGTTCTATTTATCTCAGAGATAGACTTTATATATTACCATTACAAAAATGACTATTTGCATAATACTTTATGATTTTACATCTATCACAAGTACATCACAGGGAGCCTGCGGACGTATTCAGCAGCTTGTCACTCACCATTTCAAGACCCTTCAGAACCAAACAAGGGGGAGGGTGACATTGTGCTAATGGCAGAAGTGCAGAAATGAATATAAATAACAAACCTTGAAGTTGTAATGATAAAGAAAAAAATATCAACAAAAAGAGTATGATTCACGAACATAAAACAGTTTCATTCCGTAAAACTCCATGTCACCTACACTGAGCGAGGTATTTTGCAGATCTATGCATCTTCTGTTACAGGGACCATTTAAATTATCTAAGACTATGCTGCAATAAGGAAAATTACTATTTTTGCTGGTTTGTAGAAATTAGTATCAGGATAATATTAAATTGCTCCTATTTACCGAATTCAGCTGTTCCTCAGCTTTGTGAAATGATCCAAATATCACTTCTCTATTAGACTAGCCATAACCCTATAAAATATGCATATTAAGAATGTTTAACAGAAAAATAATGATATAATGTGTTTAGAAATTATGCTGTAATTTCTCCTTGGTAAAAGAATTACAGAGAAAATTGTTTAAAGCTTCTGTATTTTCTTCCATAAGCATCACTCCAGATAAAATGCGTAAATACTGTATGCTCAGTTATGTCACCTCTAATTCAAATATCCACAGCACTTGAAGCTTTCTGTAAACAACATGCCTCTACATGCATATCCCTTGAGCCTCCATCCACTTAGTATTTTGAAATGTAGTTTTAAAGGACAATATAATACCACCATTTTAAGCACACACACTCTGAAATGTGCAGAAAAGGAAGGAGGTGGAGAGCAGAGGAAGAAATGGAGCGCGCTGTTGTTTTCATTCATGCAGTGTAGTGATGTCAGTGTCTGCAGCAGCAGTGGCAGTGGCAGGAGCCCTGACCAGAGGAGGCTAAAATCCACTGAAGTCAGAACCTTGCAGAATTCAAAAGAAACGGAATAATCATTTAAAAAATTAAATCAACTCATACTATGGATTTTAAATGGCTAAGTGGACAGAATAGATTAGTTGTGTAATTTTAATATGGGTAGAAAGGAACAAGACAGGATGTGGAGGAGAAACACAGGGGTAATAGAATCAGGGAACTTGGGGACACAAGAGCCTGCATTCAAAATCACTTCAATGGAAGGAACTGACAAAACCACCTGGTGTTAAAAACAGAAAAAAAAAATCTCTAGCAGAGAAAGCCCTTCAATTCCCAACACAAGCTCTCTGGCACTGCAAATCTGTCTACTGCACAGCCAGACTCAGAAAGTGTTTTCATCATGATTGCATTAAAATTGCATTAAACTGGGGATGTGCCATGATACAACAAAGAGGAGAGTTTAAGCCTAATCACAAATTTCATTAAAACTAGTTGATGATGGGGCATGTAATTCCTAAGCAATTAGGGCTTTTTGAAGGATTCAGAAAAACAAGTTGTACTACTATCTGTTGTAAGATGTTACTGTTTATCAACAAAAGGGAAAGCGACACTAGATGGCCATTATATTCCTGCAGCGATTGCCTAAACTTCTCTATCTGCCCACGAAATCCTCTGTACACAATCTGCAATCCTCATTTTATCTCTCACATTAGTTCCTGAAAGGAAATCCCAAAACTCAATTTATGCATTATTAAAGCTAAATAGCTCAAAAATGTATGTAACTGCTGCCTTTTCTGTTACTTCCCATTTAATACAGCTCTAGAAAATGTGCAGGAGAGTTGCATATGGCATTAATCTGTTAGAAAATGGTGGCCTTTTCTATAAAATACAGCCAAAGATGTGTGTTCTTGTGGTCATTATTAGGGCGATCACGTTGTTTTCATTCATTCATTCAGGATTTGCTGGAGGATGTCAGTTCTGCAGCAGCTGGCTCGACCTGGGGGAGGAGGGGGGGAGCGAATTCCTCCCGGTGCATACAGATTACAGGATGTATTTCTTGATGCTCGTGTACGGAGCCCACTGCACTACATCCTACATTGGGGTTCACCATCAAGTGGTCTGAAAACAAGTGCCTTAGGAACATGCTAATTACAGCTCTCAAATATTAAAACTAAAAACACCAAAACTGTGATCCTCACACAATCACCTCCTCCTACTCTAACATCCTCATCAAGAAAACTACATTAAAAAAAATTCCACATACCACATAAACACTGTCCAGAGCTTGACTGCGTCTCTCCCTTCCAAGCAGAGATTTTTCCACTCCGTATGGTCCTTTTCCTTCACAATGCAGCAGCAGCAGCAACTGCAGCTCTAGGCTGGTATGTAATAATACTAGCTACTCCACTCCCCTATGGGCATTAAATCCCTGTTTTGGCTAATCTTCTCTTTCTCCCCAAGGACTCAACTAGATCATGCACAGTGTACCTAGACATAAACAAAACCAAACCAAAACAGAAAACATTAAGGGAAGCGCAAAGCATCCACCAGCTCACCATTACCTTTGACACCTAACAAAAAAGGAAACTTGAGGTCTTCACACCGCTCAACTGAACTGCTCAATGTCCTGAAAAATGGGGGGGGGGGTTTGAACAAACTCTAGAAATGGGTTTTTAGAAATTCATCATGAAAATCATGAGTTGGGCACAGCCGTTTCTAGTACAGTGCTGCTCTGATGCATGACCATATAGACAGCGAATAAAAAAAAAAAACCCTATACACTGTACTTCAACTGCACATTCAAAACTGTCCCGTCTCCACTATAACTACCACCACCAGCTCATCGAAAAAGAAAAAAAAAAATTAGAGGCACGTTAAGAACTTTGCAGGGAAGCACAAAGAGACTGCAGAGATTACTACCACCGCCTTATCCGCCGCTGGAGTTTGTGTGCGTGTTTAAGTGTTTTCGCCCAGTGCCTCCTTCCCCGGCTACCAACAGCAAACCCACGAGAGAATTCATCAGCCCTCCAAATAAGAAACCTTTCGTTGCAGGCGAGCGAAAATAAACCCTGCAGGCGGCAGGAGGCTGGAATAAAAGTTGCTCGCAGCCGCTCCCCGGCCCGCAGCGACCGCAGGGGGCGAGATTCCCAAACCACTTTCACACCTCCGCGCGCTGGTCGCCCCGCCGGCGAGGCGCAGGCGGGAGGGCTCTTTCCAGCGCCGTGGGAGTCGCGTGCGGGAGGGTGGGCGCGCTACCTCTGCACGCGGGCGAGCCGGGGCTCCGTCTCTCAGGTGAGCTGCTCCGCCGGTGGCTCTCGGGGGAGCGGCGCGGCCGGCCCTTGGCCCGCGGCGCCTGCTCGGCCGGGGCTGCGGCGGGCGGCGGCGTCGGGCTGGGCGGGCTGGGCCCCGGGAGGCTGCCGAGCGCAGCGCTGGCGGCGGCGGCGCTGGCGGGCGGGCGCGTGGGGCTGTGCTGGCCGCCGCGCAGGAGCTGGAAGGGCACCGTGGCGCGGATGGGCTGCAGCAGGCGCCCGGCTCCCGCAGCCGGGGTGCAGCCCACACCGCCCGCGCCGTTCCCGCTTCCGACGGCGGCGGCGGCGGGCGGGGAGCCGGCCGCGCCGCGCCGCATCCTCTGCGGCGGGGGGTGCGGGGTCTGAGAGGAACTGGAGGAGGAGGCGGTGGACATGGTGGACGCCGCCGCCGACACCGAGCGCGCGGGCGGGCGGGCGCGCGTGAGGAGCGCCGGGCAGGGGTGCGTGCGGCGGGGGAGGGGCGGCGGGCGGAGTCTCGGGCCCCCGGCCCGCCGCCCGCGAGGGGGAGGGGAGGCCGCGAGGACCAACGTCCAACAGCCCCAACCGCCGGCCGGTCGGCGTGGCGGTCACGGCCGGGGCGGCGCAGAGCGCAGCGCCTCAGCCGCCGCCGCAGCCGCCGGCATCGCGCTGACAGGGGGGGCACGGGCCCGGATCCCGCAGCCTCCTCTCGGTCCTCAGGGCTGCACGCGCTAGAGAGCCCGGCAGCCGCAGGCAGGGCCGCAACTCCCGCGTCGGGGACCGGGACTCGGGGACCGGGACGAGGTGCCTGGCGCCCGCGCGCCCCGCGCCACCGCAAACGCCGCCGCCGCCGCCTCTACGCGCTTCTCACTGGGAACGGCAACTAATTCTCCACTCGCACCCCGCCCCCGGCACCGCCTCCCAAGGCTCGGACCGGCAGCCGCCACAGCGAGCATCCCTATTGGCCGCGCCGCGCTCCACCAGAACGCACCTGATTGGTGCTAGGCTAGAAGTGAAGGGCGCTTTCACCAATGAGAATGGGGAATCCTGCTCTGGGGTGGAGCGTGGAAGAGTGAGTAGGGGGCTGTGCGCGGGGAGGGGCGAAAGAGTTGACAGCCCCTGAGGTAAGAGCGAGACTAGGACAGTGTGTTCGTGTGTGTCCTGCGCGTGCTCCGACACCACAGACACCCACATGCCCCGGTGAGCAGGTTGCAAGGGCTCCACCCTTCCAGGCCGCCTGTAGAACTTCAGGCAGAAGAGATTTAAGGAGAACTTTGCAAACACACCTGCATCCGGCGGGATGTGTTAGGATTAGAACCAGAAAATCTATCCCTTCCCTTCTAATTTTAGTAGCCTGAGTTTAGTAGCGTTCGTAGAATCAAAAGAACTTCCAGCGACGAGGAGCAATGTCTGCAAGCTGAACAAAGGGCACCTACTTTTACAGCTTATCCTAACATTTGTAGTTACGAAGTGAAAAGAGATCGTCAAACTCTGTGTTACAAAATAGTAACTCTAAACTGCAGAGATGAACAAGGAACTTGACGTCACCACACCGTCAGATAGATTCAGGGAGGGCACCTCGTTGGCTTTCCCGAAGCAGATGGCCGCTTGGGAGGAATAAATACCAGACATCATGTAACAATCCGCCGTGGTAAACTTGTTTTTATTCAGTAATGAAACTGAGGCGGTACAACTATTCTAGATGACTACCAAAACCCTAAATCTACCCCCACAGTAAACTGAGGTTTTAAAGCTTAAGCAGAAACAATTAAGGGTCTGTATCAGATACCTTCCATTAATTTCTATGAGATTAAAAAAGAGAAGTGAGAGTCAGATTGGTCCACTCCTGGTGTCTGCCCACACTGACGAGCTTCCTCTGATTTCAGGCACTATATGCAGAGGTCAGTTTCACTCAGAGGAACCATCCCTATCTGCTTCCTTGTGCACTCAGAACAGAAAGCATACTAAGGTCTAGTTTTTATTTTTTGATGATGAAATCCAATAGAAGTACAAAAATTGCACCCAGTACTTTATTCCATTAGGCTAGTGACAGTTCCTCACCTTGTCACAAGTTAAAGTAATAGATAATATTTATTGAACATTGACCACATGCCAGCCACTATTCTAAGGACATTTTAAGTGTTAACTCACTCATTCCTTGTATAATTCACAAGGTAAGTACTATTGTTAAGGTCCCCGGTGTTCCCAGCTGAAGCACAAAGAAGCTGACTAGCTACTAAGGGGAGCTAAGAATCTCAACCAAAAGGACCGGCTCAGAAGAGTATCAGAAGGTTCTCTTCTCTACCACTTCACAGCTAAAGATGTAGAGTTCATGGTAATAGAAGATTTACAATAGTCAACAAATATTATCTGTGAGATAAGTTCACTTTAGTTTAAAATAATTTTTTACAAGTAAAGACTTTTTTGGGGGGACATTCCAGAATAAACAGGCCAGAAATTTACTTGTTCAAATTTTACATAATTAACCAGTTGTATTACTTTTTCACCTAAAAATTAATGATTCCTCAATTATCAAACTACATTCTTTTGTAAATAAAAATAAATGACTTTCTGATGATTTTTTCAAAATATAGCAAGAACCAAAAAAACATATAAAGTTAAAAATGCTAGTAAATATCTAAGTTGTTGATTTGATTACAGCATGCTTTCTTTATAGAAATGTCATCTCTGGTTATTCCCAAACATAAGTATGGAACAACCTCAATACACCAGATTATAATAATTCTAAATTTGTGCTTAGCCACAATCAACGATCAATACTTGATTTGGATTTAAACAAGATACCTGGCTACATTAAGGCTTTCTGATTTGTTTAAATCCACTATAGTCAACTTAAATCATACATTTAAAAACAAATCTAAATGACCCACAAAGAGAATTAGTATGATCTTAAAATACTATTTTCAGTCACTGGTAAGTAATCGTGACCTATTTAGAAGTTCAACCACCTTCTCTTTGCTGAAGAAAACTTGGTTATCTTTAAAACCTTTATTCTTATGACATAGTGATCATCATAATTAAGGGATTTAGACTTCAAACAAATCAAAGGTGGACTAAAATAAACTTAGTACTGACTTTCAAATGTCCATTTGTTTATTTCTTGATACTTTATCCTTATCAAGGATGGGAGTAGGATTCAAGGGTATGTAGAAGCTTTAAGAAAATGTTCCCTCAGTAATTTGGAAACCCCTAGAACAAGAGGTGGATTGTGGGTCTACCAGTGCGTTGTTATGCTACTGCGCCAGCTGATGGGATAGATAGGCCTAGTACAGATTTTCCTTACCTTGGTGAATGTAAGTGTAACAATCTCTGAAATTTTTTATAAGGCTTGCTGTTAGTTATGACCTCTTTGCTATGTTTTCCTAAACAGAAGGATACAAAACTGAAAGTACAATTTGGTAGTGTGAGCAGTACCTCTATTTTCAGTAGACTCATGCCCTGGGTATATGTGGAACAAGAATTCACCCTTAGCTAATCTGAGCTAGAATACTGTTATACTTACTTCTCAGTTCAAAAATGGTAATGGACCATATTTTAGATTAAATTAAAACTAATACATATAATTAATTTGCAGCTTCATGTGGAGAGAGAACAAGATGAAGAAATGTCAAGGCTACAGAGTTCCCAAAACTTCCTCTATAGTCTACCCAGGTTTTTCAGGCTGCTACAGTTCGAATAAGTTTTGTCCCCCAAAACTCGTCCTAAAAGTGAATCCCCACTATGAGCTATTAACTTAGTCTGACTGTCGTGAGGGTAGAAACTTAATCTGACTGTAGTCTTTAGAGACAGGACATTTAGGAAGAGATTAGGATTAGCAAAGGTCATCAGAGTACAGCCCCATGATTGAATCTGGTTGTTTTATGAGAAAAGGGCAGGACCAGACACACATCCAGGCATGTTTCCTGTCTCTTTTTATGCAATGCTCTGTGTCCCCTAGGGATTTTGCCAACAAGAAGACATCACCAGACATTGCACCTCCAGAAACGTGAGCCCAAATAAACCTCTTCATAAATTACCTGCCTCAGGTACTTCATTATAGGAAGGAAAAATGGACTAACACAGCATCCGAGGCCCATCCACATCCAAGAGGCAGTGCAGGCTGTCAGCATTAGTGATGATATCATGACCAGGGAGTGATCAGATCTGCACTGATGTGCATCTTAAGCTGATTAAATTCTCTGGTAGATGGATTCCTAATAGCAACAACAAAGCTTTGCCTGGATTTCTGTCCCTGGCAGATGCTTAAAGTAAAACTCCTTGCTGCTTGTGACAGCTTACATGCTCCTTTATACTGCACACTCCCTGTGCCTGAAAGGTCTTGCCTCAGACATCCACATGGCTTCCTCCTTGATTTCCACTGGGCTTTAACTCAAATGTCACCACCTTCACAATGGCCCTCTTTAAAATTGCAAATATGCCCTTGGTTTCCCCTGCTTTCTTATTTTTTTCTAGAGCATCCAACCTGTTATAAATCATTATTTTGTATTGTGCCTAGAAGAGCCATGAAAGCAGGACTTTGTGGGGAGTGGGTTACTGGAGATTGGATCCAGGGCCTTTGCACTGTGATCAATCCCTAGCCAAGTTTTATTTTTTATTATGAAACAGGCTGTCTCTAAGTCACTAAGTTGCACAGGCTGAGCACAAACTTGTGATCTTCCTGCCTCAGCTCCCAGAATACTGGATCAACAGCCACCATGTCCAGCTAAAGATTTGTATTGGTTTTATACCTGTTAAATTTCTACAGCCGCGCTTAGGACATGGTAGGTGACGTAAATACATGTGCAATGGTATTGAAAGAGTAGTAAATTTTAAGTAGTGTTTCTCTCATGAACTAAAACATGTACCTTTCATTAGAAATAGAAACTAGGATAAGAACAGGTGTATCTCTGCTGCAGAAGCATAGCCACAGAGTAGAAAAATAGTCTATGTGGCTACTGTGAACCATACCAATTTGCACTGAAGCTGGCATTAAAAAATAAAGAATATCTTATGTTATGGTCCTTACAGAGCAAAGTGAAAAATATTAGTCCTAGTGGTTTGTGGATGCTCATTCAGAGGTTAAAAAATTGAAAATGAAATTGACAATGGAGAAAAGGCACTGAAATTTACAGGAAAAAGGAAGACTTGAAATTGACAGAGAAAGACAGTTGAAAATCAGTTAAAGAGTAACATCTGCTGTTTGGTGGTTCATTCTGTCTCATTGTCACAAACAGCTATTCTCAAGAGGACTGTGTATAGGAACTAAAAAATAAACAATATTTAATTCAGAAGAAAAGACTATTACCTGCAAATAAAGAAAAGTTTTTCTCAAAGAAGTTCAGAAGAAAATAATAGAAAGAGAGGAGGTACTTTAACTCGTAATGTCATCAAAAGAGAACGTGAAGAGTAATTTCTACAAGGAATTAATAGTTTTCATCTGTCATCTCCACCGTAACTTTGGTTACCAACTACGATGCCAGTTACACAAGTGCCCTGAGTGGATACGTAACTAGGCTCACCATTGAACTAAAACACCATGTTCTGTAAAGCCAGCACTTTCATGAGATTTAGAGACCAAAGAACTCTAAATATTCTCTTTCCATGTTATTATATTCCTTTTGTTTTTGTTGCAAACATATCATCCAGACTATTTTAAAGCAATCATAGTGGCAATGAAGGAAATCTGCTTTATTATCATCGTATTTTAAAAATGAGAATGTATAGTGAGTAAAGTGTGTTACCGATTAATTTCTTCCTCTGCCTGAATCTTACTTTCTGCTACCTAGTATGATGAGGGACTGTTGTTAGGGTGCAATCAATTCATCAGCAGCTTGACCAGAGAAGTTTGTTTTTATTATTTTAAACTTTTGTAGCATATAATTTTCAGAGTGCCTACTCATCATCCTGTTGAAAAGGTCCATATTAATATGTCTAATAAGCCTATGTAAGGCTTTAGTAGCACCGATGTTAGCATCAGGCATAGTAACTTCTCATCACATGACTTATTAAATGTCTTTGAAGGGTCAGGCATTACTTTACACTGGTAGGCCACACCTGTTCTCACACTTTGGTAATATTATGAAAGGATTGGGAGGGAAAGCCACCTTTTGAGGAAAGCCTCAGGAAGAACAATATGCAGAAATCATGTAGTTAGGAACACACAGGACTTTCAAGGAGATGACCGTGCAGTCTGATGGTTAATGGAAGATAATATTGATGACAGGTTAGGGAAGACCCTGGTTACCAGGCAATGATTGTAATTTACTGACTAAATAGTGAAGAGCTAAACTGAAGATTCTTGAATGGAAGAAGAACATGAGTCCAGCTGTGCTTTAGGAAGATGAATGAAAGAACAGTTTACAACACACATTGGAAACCAGGCTGAAAGATGACTCAGGAGGCTTTGAAAATAGTCCACATAAGTTCAAGCAATGTGAGTTAGGGGGAGTGACAGGGGCCTGGAGAAAGGTGCAGCAATGCAAGTGATGTTCCTCAGTTGAGATCACAAGGACTGTGGAGGGGGAGGTCAGACTGCTCTGAGGCTTCGTGCTTGGATGCCTGAGAAGACAGTCGTGGCTTTACCAGAAAGAGGGCAGTCAGGACATGGAGTAGATTTTAGCTATAAATAAAAGAACTAAAAGATATTGAAGTAGAAGGAGGTTTTGTTTTGTTTTAAGGATATTGAAGGTAAGCAGATTTGGATTTTGGGATTATCCATGTACCCATGGTAGTTGAATCTCCTTTGGCAGTTTGAAGCTGGCAAAGGAGAAAAGCACAAAAATAGAAGGACAAGGACAAAATTTTGCAAAAGTACAAATGAATAGGGAGGAAAAAGAAAAGATTAAAAAAAGAAAAAACCTATAGAAGGTGGCACAGGAGAAGTACTCTTAACAAAATAGAATTCATTGTCTAAGAACGTGAGTTTGGTAAGCATTTTATGGAGTGTCTGGCAACCTAAGGTCCATCTGGTCTGAGAATGACCCCCCACACACACACACACAGACAGCTTAGGCTTGCCAGCTGTTATTTTACAAAATGACTGTGCTCTTCTGACTACAGTTGATTTGGCCTGAGATCAATGACTGTCTAAAGCTAAACCAATCAAAATTTCTCCCCTAGAAATTTGAAATTAAGCAATGAAAGGGTTATTCTATGAAGGGCATGAACTAGGTGAACAGAGAAGCTTGTGCATAGGGTGTCCAGTTCTGTCACAGGTACAGAGAAGCACAGAAAATCTGTCTTCTGAGGGAAAAGAGTGAAGTGACTTGCACATAGAAGAGAAGTGGGACCAGATGACCAGAAGGTGAGGGGCAGCCTGAGAGTCTGTGCTATTTTATGTCTTATCAGTTTTCTTCCACTCTCCAAAATCGCCACCAACCCGCACCCACCCCCTTACTGATACAATTCCAACTACCCCGTTATTCAGTGAAAGAAACCTGGCAACATTCTTGCTTTCTCATTCTCTTTCCTTCCCACCTCCAACCATCAGCTGGTCTTTTTGGTTCCTCATAAATAGATGTCTAATCTGCCCTATTCTTTCAAGCTATTTTCATCTCTTACCTAAATGATTGTAATAGCCATCGAACTGGACTCCCAGATTCTACTCTTGCCTCCTTTACTTTCTATTTATCAGTCTGGGTAAACTTGACAATATATCGGACTGTGTTGTTTCCTTCTTAAAACCATTCAGTTTCTTCCAATTACTCTGCAATGACATCCAAGTTCCTTAAAATAGCTCAAAGGGCCTGGCCTGTTCTGACTTCTGCCTCTCTCTCCACCTAATCTTGCTGTGCCCCCCTCCCCCTAAGTTCCAGCCGCAGTGGCTTTCTTTCACTTCCCCTGAAACACCACTGTAGGGCTCTGACACAGGTGTATCCTCATCTCTAAACACTTTTTCTACCTCCCTGCTCTTTAAGTGGTTCCCTCAGATTGTCCAAGTTTCACAATTTAATGTTGTGTCTCAGAGTGTCATTCCTGGGTCTTCACCCATCATTAATAACCTATAATAATCAATCATAAAGTCATTTGTTTCATACGTAGTGCTCATTACAAGTTATAATAACAGTTGTTGATTTCTTACAGTAAGTCTTCCCTACCAGATGGTAAAGTCTCCAAAGCACAAGGATCTTTTCTCTTCACCACTTCATCCCTTACCTACACAGTGCCTAGAATATAGCACATATTTGATAATTGTTATAATTTTACTAGCTTTCTGCTTCCTTATTACTTGACACTCAGAGTTTCTTGTAGTCTTATATAGAATCCCTCCTCATTGTTTCAATTATTTGAGCAGGTTTCTGTTCTTCATCAAATGATCACTAATTGATGACATTTTTAAAAGGATGGTCAGAAATGCCACATGCTATTGAAGAAACCTTGTTGAATTACCTTGTTGAACATTGGTAATGTTCAAACCAACAGTGTCCAAAAAATGTGGCTCCATGGACACCAGATAGAACCGTGTGAACAAAAAGGGTATGAAGGTGGACTCACCAATGTAGAATACTCTTTCTGAGAAGTGTGATAGTAAAAATAAGGCATGAAGTAAAATGGGATCTTGGAGCTCATCAGAGTCAAAGAAAATATATGCTGGTTTAGTTTACAAAAATAGGGAAGAAATGCCAATTGATATAAGCCAGAGGTGCCAAAGAAGAGGAAAATGAACGTTTGACTCGGGCAGAGGATTAATAGATTTACCTTCTATTAGGCAGTTGGGAATTTGATCAAGAACACAGAGTTGACAAAAGGGACAACGTTTACCTCTGCTATAGTAAGGAAGGACACTAAGAGGGTAAGAGTAAAAACAAAATTTGGATAGAACTAAGAGAAGTTGCGCACATCCACTTCAGGAAGTAGCAAAGTCATTTACAAACTAGTCGTCAAGGGGAAGATCAGACTCCCTTGATAGATTTTTCCAGTCCTACCCGCTTCTGTCACTTCCCCACCCAAGACTAGTTTGCTTTCTACCACTACAAAACAGAGACTCACTGTTGCAGAAGGCCACAGAAGCTGATGTGAGTACGCCTTATTGCATGGAGGATGAGGCAGCAAACAGGCAACAACTTCTGAGAACAAAGGCAGTCAGAAGGGCTGTGGAAGTTTTAGGAGCTCTGGCGTCATGAGGATTATTAAAGAAACCTGGCAATATTGCGCTCTCACTCACTTTTCCTTCCTACCTCTAGCCATCAGCTGGTCTTTTGGGTTCCTCATGAATAGATGTCGAATCCACCCTATTCTCTCTATCTCTTCTGCTATTAGGTCAACCAAATCAGTGTCAGGAACAAAAACAGAACTCTGTTTTCAAAACGTGTCAGATTATCAGGCAAACTTTGAGCCTTGTTAAAAGCACCCTTCCCTGGAGAGTCTAAATCAACAGGTCTGTGGTGGGAGGGGTAGAATTATTATAATGTTTAACAAATTCTCCAGGTGACCTTTATGATCAGGCAAATTTGGGAAACAGTGCATTAGAAATAAATGTAAATTCACTGAGTATTATTACAGGCCCAAAATATTTTCTCCATTTTCAGCCAAATTAAAAAAAAAACACATAGATACATGACATTGATTCGTAGAAATTACCAAAACAGCTGCCAAAACTCTATATGGATTGCAAAAAAAAATCTATCATTTTACATAATTGTAACTAATTCTTTACTTCCAAATAAGCTACAGTTGTGTTTAAAATGTAAGACCACAGGTATTTCCTTATTATGGAGAATTTCACGGAGGAAAAGGTAAATGAACCTGACTGGTTAACAGTTGTTATTTATAAAATAATAATGACTTAGATATTTTAAAGCTTGTTCTGCTTCTAGTTTGCTTAGCCCCCAGATTAATAAACTAAACATAATAAACTCGAGGAATGTAAGTTGATTTTATCCACTTATGACATACTTAAACAAAATCTTTTTAGTATAGTAGCATAGAGCTGCTAAAAGTAGATCAGGTCCCTGGAAAATATTTTTCTATCCTCCTCCAGAAAGAATGATTTGTATTGATATGCAACACTTGCAGCCCAGTCACTTTCTTGGGACCACTGAACCCCACTAATTTGTACCAATTTTTCTTTCTAGTTGGCCCTGACCAGCAGGGATAAATTAGTGCTAAATCAATATTAGCTGATACTTCCCCAGGTGTGGTAAGTGAGGAAACCTGACCACATGAGCAAATATAGTCCTTCCCGTCTACATTTAATATAAGATGGTTGTTATTATACTGTATGGGGAAAAGTCTTATTGTTTTCACTAGTTTTTAAAATAAATCTTATGGCACCTTAATTTGCATTAATTAGATGCACTGATATCATTAGTCAAAATCAATTTTTACTTACTATAGATTCCCTACCATTGTTCCAACTTTTTTCATTCTGTTGTGGTGCCTTCTCCTGCCCTTCCTATTTCTTCACACCCCCAGGGCTGTGGCTATGTCCCGTGTCCCAGGCCCCACACCCTTTTTCATTGCTAGTACCGCTTACTTATGTATGGTCTGAGTGGGGCACCAGGAGAACTGAGTTTACATACCTGCTTTAATTGCTCACCTTGGGTGGAACAGTGTCCTAAATAAACTTAAATTGTGCCACAGCACCATCACTCAACAAAGTATTTATACAAGTGTCACTTATAACACAAAAATAAATAAGGCCCTTCAAGTTGTTATTGAGGAAAGAAGCTCAAGCAGCCCACTTTTCTTACTTCAGGGACAATCTTAACTATACTTGTTCTTAGAAAACTCTTTGAGTTTTCTTTAAACAAAGGCAGAGTACAGGTACAGTGAGCCAAGTCTAAGTCATCTTTACTCTTTAAAGCCTTAGTTTCTTTGTTAATTATCCATGACAAAAATCTTGCCATTCTCGCAATACTTCCAGCCACAGCCGTTCACAATGTAGCTGCATTCAGTGCTTCCGTAAGTATCAAGAACATTTACATTCACTACTTAGCTACAGATAAAGAAACTGCTCAAAATTCCAAGGAAATGGCATGACTCTATATTATTTTTTCTCTTCTATTTTCTCTGCTTTCTAGAAACCTCATAGTTTTTTAAAGCACTTCCACATTTATGACCTTTTGCACCACAATGATTCTATCAAGGAGTTAAAACATGTATATTATTTTCATTTTACGTATGGAGAAAGAGAGGAGCCTAACTGTGGCTCAGGTCACAGCACGTGAGAGATGAGCTGTGGAAACCAGGTCTGATTAACAGCCCAGTGCACTTCCTTTACTTCCTGTCCATGTGTCCTCTGGACAGGAGACACGGCTGTGATCAATCTAATAGAGAGGCGTGGGTCTTTTCCACCTTGAGCTAATAATGTATGTAAAAGAGGCTGCAAGACTGATCGCCCACATTCAGGGCAACCTGCTGATGCGCCCTGATAGGAGAAGGCCTGTCCAAAGGTCCTAATTTGCTTTGAACATCCAGAGTTCCTGATAGGAAGGAAGGGTGTGGTAATTATAGATCTTTCCTTTGACTTATCCTTGCCATAGGTTCGCCCTCACAGGTGTCTCAAACATTGGTAATTACAGCTGTCAGAGCCAAAGCCTACAAACTCAAAATCCACACAGATGACATACTAAAATCATTTCAGACTTTTAAGTCTAAAGAAATGTTCAGTATTACTAGACTTACATTAAAAGAGTACAATTTATAAAGGAGATAGTCTATTTTTGTCACTGCTGTACTCAACTACTAGACCTGTAATCATTTCTTATTGATCTCAGGAGTTTGCATAAACTCCTTTGCCTCTAAATTTAATGAGTAACTTAGAAAATAGACTAAAGTATGTGTGTAGATAAGACCGTAGGGTTAAACTCAAATGGTTTGACATTGGGAAACTGACCCAAATTAATGAAACCAACTTGAAACAGCGAAGGAACTGCTTCTAAACACAATCAGGAAATAAGTACAGCACAGAAAAGCAGTCATCTTTGTCACAGCAGCCTTTAAGTGGAGCCGAGTTAATAAATCTTAACTTCATTTTAAGAATTCACCAAGTTGCTATGAGAAACCATGGAATTTCTTACCATCTGTATCACCAGCTATATAAATTGTAATATGGTCTCTTTAATTTGGGGTCCCACAATTTAATAGCATCTGCATGTTTAAAGAATTATGAACATAGGCAAGAAAAGGTCAAGTGAAGTTTACTTTGGAGAAGCAGTTTAAAGAGGGCTTAGTAATGGCCCTCAGGTATATTTAGTGCCATAGATACTGGTGTTTGGGCACTTTTCATTGTAGGAATAGTGCAGAGAAATATCATAGATTTAAGAGGGACAGGATGCATAAAACAAACTGCATTCCTGTATTCGCACCCAAACTGCCAGGCACCCTATGTACATGAGAACTTGTACATTATCTCATGAAATCCTCACCAAACTCTGCAAGACAGAAGCCAAGAATGGGAAAGAGTAGTAAAGGTTAAAGTCGAAGGTCAAGTCTTTTACCCATATTTGGAAATAAAGTCTGTGTACCTCCAAAGCCTGTGTTAGGACACAAGCTAGTGTAATACTACATAGGGCCAGGCCATGAAATCTTCTGCCCTCATGAAAGAGTAGTTTCTAAAGACACTGTATCTAAGATAGTGATATAGTCCAGTCTAGAAATAGGGAAATGGGACTAAATTCCTCTGAAGTTGCCTTTAACCTCGTAATTTAAGATTGAAAATCAGATGAATACAGGTTTAGTCCAAGGCTATTACTGGGCACACACACTTTTATTATTTTTTTAATCATTAAAGATCTGAGACCTGTAGCATAAATAAGACTTTAGATGTTTATGTTTAATGTTTTCTCTACCTACTTAAATATGCAGCAGTATGAGGTTTGTCCAATAAATTAGAGTATAAGGAAGCAATGGAATTCTATGTTACTGTTAATATTATGTGGTAGAAATTTTAATGACATATGAAAGTGTTTATGATATATTATCAAATGAATAAAAACCAGAAAAACCAAACTATGAAGTATGGTAATTTAATTTAAATGTACGCTTACATATGTATGTATAAAAACAACTGGGAGAACATATGCCAAAATATTAACAGTGGTTTCACGTTGGTACTGGGATAATTGGTGACTTGCATTTTTATCGCTAGCTTTCTCTGCATTTTTCTAAAATGAACATGTTCTATGTATAATGCCAGAAAGAATTTTTCACACGACATGTACACACACACATACACACACTTTTATGTAAAAATTTTAAAATTTATAAGTAAAATAATAATATGTTGTGTATAAGAAAAGTTATTAAATGACACATAGCCCATTGTTGGCAGCAATCTGTCATTCTGTCCAGCCCTGGGAATAAAACTGACTCTTCAAGTAATTTCTTATGTTAAAAATAATCATATACAACCTGCCAGAGTTCCTTTAGTCCCTGCCCAAAACCATCTATTCAGAAGGCACCCAGAAAACACACATCTAAGCTTATGGTACCATGTATAAAAAATGGAGATAATAATCCTAACTAGTTCATGAGGTTCTTATAGTTGTAAGTGAATAAAACTTTTAAAACTCCTAGCACAGTGCCTGGCACATAGAAAACAATAAATATCATCCTGGTAGTTATGCTCTTACTTATAAACTAAAGAACAGAAGAATTCTACAGAAAAAGATGGTTGTTGATCTAAGAACATTTCATCAGCCACCTGGGACACATACTTCATTTCAAAATAACCTTACAATTAATGTAGGTGTCCAAAGGATCACTGACGTTGTAATTCTGTAGTTTATTTCATTCTCCGTATTTATCCAGAGTTATGAGTAATGAACAGGAATTGAAGCCATGATGTAATTCAGTTTTTCTTTTCTCATTTTATTCATGTCTATATTATCAAAAATAACTGAAATATAAAGAAAATGTTAGGAAATTATGATTACATTGTTATTTATGTTTCCATTTATTTATATTCGTGGCACTGGGGATTGAACCCATAGCCTTGCACATGTTAGGCAAGCTACATCTCAGCCATCTTTAGAAATTTTTATTTTGGTTCAGGCTGGTTCAAACTTGTAAGTCTCCTGCTTCAGCCTGCTAAATAACTGGAATTACAGGCTGCACCATAATACCCAGGTTGAATTTTTAAATTTTTATTTGTGATCAGAAACAGCTTGGATTTAGACATGCCCTTTATTATTACCAAAACAAAAAGCACATCTAATATTGTACTATGACAGTATCATCATCCACTTGGAGACATACACATGTGTTCATTATATTTCAATTATCTGCACTTAGTAAAATTTGAATGTTCAAATGCCCAACATTTTTAAGGGGTTACATTTCTGGTTGAGACCACGTTAACATAATGATTCAAATAATACGGCTTGGATCTGGTATCACATTTCAACATGAAAAATAAAAGCTTCACTTAGCTGTGGTTATAACTGATAAGAAAGTGGGAAATACGAGTGGGATCATAAACATTTAAACTTAGACTTTTTGCCTCCTGCTCTGATTGGGAGCAGAAGTAATTTTGGGGGGGAGCAAAATCTCTAGATGACTTGACGGCAAATGTTTTTGTTAGTTGAAGGATAGACATCTCTGCCAAATGTGGCCATTAAAAAATGCAGTTAGGGACTGCGTCTCATTTATCAACCTGCCCTTTTCTCGCTCACCCTCAGCCCATCTTTTCGGAGGTCCGTGCACGTTCCTCTCGGGGACCATTGCTAATGAATGCCTTCTGGGGGGCACCTTCCTTGTGGCTGTCCAGGCTTCTTCAGCACTGTTAGGAGAAAACTTGTCCTAGCTGATACATGCAAGCCTTAACCAACCTCATTTAGCTTATTTTCCAGGTAACAGGCTTATTTGGGGCTGAGGGAGGCAGGAAAATGTGGAAAAGAGACAGAGGAGACTGAAGGTGGTTCAATACAGCAGCACTCTTCACTACGTATTTGGGTAAACTATTTACTCCGAAGATGGCAGGTTCCTATATTTCCTTGCACGTGCTCAGTGTGACTTTAAAGACTTCATCAAAATTTCTCATTTTATATATTTAATATTTGTACCTGTTTTTAACATGTGCTTTAAAAGTAGTTAATTTTAAAACAAAACAAAACAACAAAAACCCCAAGAGAATTCAAGGTAAAATTCAAAGGGAGAAGGATGGGGGCCTATGAAAAACTGTTCCTTTACTCTGTCCCACTTGGAGCTAATTTATTACATCTGGCTGCAGAGCTGTTCTGTGTTTATATTCCAGGTAGCAGATTACCCTTGTGGAGAAATAAATGATGTCTCTTTCTCTCCCCAAGGGGAAACAACATGGCTGTAGATTTGGAAACCAGACAGCATCTGAGGCAGAGTAAGTAAAAAGAGGTTGGATTTCCATTCGGCAAGGTTTGTCAGAGGACAGCTACCTCAGGAGAATGAAAGAACCCTTGGACCTGTCAGATGAAGGGAGACTCGGGAGGACCACACTTCGTGGTAGGTGGACTTTCCTATGCAAGGAGGAGCCCTTCCGAATGGTGAGGAACAAACAGGTGACCGGCCCAGGGTTCACCTTCTTTACCTGTAAAATCTGATGAAGCTGGTCCAGCAGAAGACATAATAGTCACAAATCAGAATGAGTCTGTATTCACCAACCCTGATGAATTGTTAAGATCTAAACGACTAACTGAAAGTTTTAAGATGGAAAGAAAGAATCCAGTCTTGCTTCTTGAGGTAAAAACGTCGGAGCATTCTGTTGTCTCTAAGGACAAACTGCAAGAGATAAAGACACCTGAGATCACAGGGATGGTGTTTCCACTCCAAGACTGTAATATAAGGTCATGGAAAAGAATATTCTCTAGAGAAACACAAATGTTAAAATATGAGCAGTTTTCTTTCATTTCAATCCAAAAGTAAATAAACAAATTAAATGTCAAGATGTCCATTTTAATTTGAACTCCTCTGTACATAATCTAATACATAGTACTAAATTACTCACAGTACATGACTGGCTATTCTCTATACAATGTGTAGGTGTTAAGTAAATGCCATAATGCATTTACTATAAGGTAATTTTTCACATTTTAACATCTCTGAGATGTGGATAAAATTTAAAATAAATGGCATATCATGGTTTAATTAGTAGCATATTTTTTTCTTGGCACCACTTAAAACAACGGTACAGCATATAATGGTGTCTTAGATTTGATGAAGTATTTTGTCAAATGATGACACATAAGCTGAATTATTCAGTACAGTTTAAAATCAAAACTGTACAGTCTTGAGAACCTCAGAGGTGCTTTTGTGTTTATGAGTTACCTTAAGAGTACTCTGGAACAACACTAAACATTCTCAAGAAGGTCTAGTCTTGGGAGCAAAGATAACAAACATTGTCAGGAGGAAGTTGGTAGGAAAGACAGTAAACTGAATGACATTAGTGGCGACTCACCTCGGTAGCTCCCGCTTCACTGTCTAAATTCCTAAAACTAGGTCTAGTCAGTTTCGGTCCCTTCCCACTGCGCTGACAATATGGGATATACTGCACCCCACCGAGAAGATTCATTTGAATAATGTTAAGAATAGTAGGTATGTTTTTCTACATATTTATCCAGCGTTTGATTGTGGAAGGTCTCTTGTACTTTTAAAAGATACCCATATAAATTCACTGTAATTTTTAAAAAATACTGTCATCCTATTTATATCACCCCCCCAAACAGTGCCAGTTCTTTGATAGGGCTTTGGAGGTCTTAAGGGAACAAAGTAGTCAGTTAGTCAGTTCTATGGAGAGTGAAACCAAAAACGTATTGGTTTAAAAAGATGAATGTGTACACACACATATAGATGAATAGATAAAGAAAGGTATATCAAAAGCGGTCACTTCTACATGAAAACCGTCAGAGTTTTTCTTACCTGTGTTTCTAAACTTTGCCACAAACAACACATATTGCATTTGCAATAATAAAGCAGTAAGAGTTTCGTTTTACAATTAAGCAATGAGCACGTCTTATAGAATACAGCTGGCATTGGTAAGGATGCCTTTTCAGGGATACATTTGTTTAATAACTTCTTCCTTCAGAGTTGCAAGCACCATCCAACGTAGCCACCAAGACCAACTTAGAGCTAGCTGTACATGAGGCGGCAGCAGCCCTACGCTGATGCAGAAGCAGTAATTCGCCCTCCGTGTTCACAGGGGTGGTGACTTTGGCGCATCTGTGTCCACAGTATATGCGCACACACGCAGTCTGCCTTCTCCAGCCAGGCCACAGAAGGGAGCAATTCAGTGAAAAGGATAATTTTCTCGATTTGGATTTTGTTCAAATGCTAGAGCTGAAGAGTCTTTTATTTGATGTTACTTCAACCCCTTAAAACATAAAACCTCTTCGGTACGGTACAGGACTTTCTCTTACTAAAACACATTTATGCCAAATTTAAAATATTGATAAGTACATTGTGAAAATAAATACTAAATAAAATAGCCTCTTTTGCTTAGCTGTTAGCACAATTTTAAGATACTGTTCCTCCCTTACCACATATGCGGTAGAAAATTATATTTCTGCTTTTTATACTAGTCGTACATAAAAGTCTATATTTTTCAGGTTCATGTCCTCAAGTCATGTTATTAACATTTACTGACATATTCAACTTTCCTTTTTTATCTTAGGTATATATAATGTCACCAACTTTACAGGAAGATCAGGCACCGTTAGGGTCTGAGTTGGTATGAAGAGGTGAGCTCACTGTTGGTCCCGGCCTAGTAGTATTACGTTATTGCTTAGAAAGAAATCGAAGGCTATCTCTTATAAATGTCAGTATGCTCTGTCACTGAATAACTACTAAATTATCCTCGTGACAAACAGTAGGGCTCGTCTCTGACTGTAGATGATGTCTAGTCCTCTGTTTTTGCCAACTAAGCACATGAAAACAGTGTGCCATGGCCAGCGATCACTGACTTCAGAACCGGTATGCGGACAAGCTCTTCTTCACACATTGCTCAGAAAGCGTGTCTTCTCAGTGATTTCAGGAGAGCAGGAGGGACTCAGAAGGAGTGTCTGAAGCGCTCTGCTCTGTTTTCTGTAAGCAGAGATTCTACGAGCATCATCTTATTTTTTGACAACAGAGACAAACAAAAGGGGATTTTCCTGAGCAGTGTGAGTGACAAAGAAACGAGTCAAATTATTGAGAAACTGATGGGCATTCAGTGAAGAGCAGCAAATATGATTTATCAGTGTGAAGGGACTGCCTTCAGGGAAGACAAGAGACAAGTCTCCCAGCATGACGACCCAGCGCAACCAACGGGACTGGCTCATTGGCCACAAGTGCTTGAGGGGTGTAATAGCAGGAGTGGAGAGATATCATTTTGTGTGGTCCAAGGGGACAGCACGAGGAGTGATGGAAACGAAAGTCAGAACAAAGATGACTTAGGCGGCTGAGCGGGTCACATGCCCTAACGGAGAGCTCTATTACAGACTGCAGCGCCATCCCCTGGGAAGGTTGGAAGCCCCCTCATCTGTGCCATTTGCAACTGGAAAAGGCACTAAACAGGAGATGGACGTATCAGAGAGCGAAAAACGACTATGTGCCCTTCAAGAATCAGTGGGATGACTTAAAAGGTCTTTTTCCATCTCAAATTACTGTGATATGGCTTGTGTGCATGGGGACCCGAGTTGTTAGAATAATTTTTCCATCGTTCGGGCTTCTTTACTGTTACTATGAGGAGCATACAAAAGTGATATAAGTAATGGAAAGCAGTGTCTACACTATAAATAGAAGCCTACAGTATACTGATGCTTTAGTGGGAAGGCAGAAATGACCAAGATAAGTTTCCTATTGTGATGTCAATGTAAATAAATATGCATATTGACAGAGACCTCAAACAACATGCACCTATCGATGGAGACTTCGTAGCCTTACAGTGTTGGCTGTATAAGCAAAACTTCAAGTAGTTCTCTAATCTAGAAAAATAGCTGTCCAAATACTTAAAGTCTGTCTTTAAAAAAATAAGGAAAAAATGATTTGCTCTTTAAAAACTATGAAGAACCAAGTGCTGCACAGAAACTTTAGGACCTGCAGACTGAATGTGTTTATACTGTAATTTTATCCACAGCTTCAGTGGTAATTCACCACTGACGCATTCTGAAACCCAAGGTGGCCCGGAAGGGCACATGTAGGCATGAAGTTGTGCCGACCTGCCATAACAACTGTAGTGAAGAGGAGTGGGCACGGCTTGGTCAGATGGAAACTGGGGCAGACACAGAAGGGCCAGGGTTACTGCGATTGCTAGAAGAAGCACAGCTGTGACCATTACAACCTCTCTCCGCCTGAGGATGACACAGAAGCCGAGGACAAATGTGTTGAGAGGGTGGGGGGGGCGGTGGAGAGAGGCCTTGAGAGAGAAAGCAAAAGCATCTCGAGCTGGAAAACCCACAGATGTAAGTCCTCGCAGGTGGGGGATATCTCGGTTCCTAATATAAATATTGTATGTGGTGGGCGGTAAGTTAAACTTGGTGTTCTGGAAGACTGAAGTTTGCCACAAACACATTCAGGGGTTGAGCCACACCAGACAGATATAGGTCAACCCTCATCCTGCGGCTCTCAGCAGCTGTGGCCAATGAGAGACAGAGCTGCCCAGCACACCGGTTTAAGCTGCTGCTGCTGGAAATCCACCTAACCCCATTTCCTGCCCCTCTGCTGTCCTCGCTGGTCTACTCGGGACCACGCAGGCAGAGCTGGGCTGCCAGCTTGCTGTAACAGCTGGAAGGCTGATGAGTAGAATGTGCTCCTGGCGCATATATTCCCATCTCTTTTAGGTGAAAGATGAGTTTCTGAGCCTTTAAAAAGAGGCTTAAAATACAACACTCCCCCATTACTATAAGTGTCATCCTGAATTCACAGAGCCAGAGAGACCCTACCAATCCTTTCCATCTCGGCAAAATGGTAGAGATGCTCAGAGAGGAATCCATGCAGAGGCCTGTTTTTAGAAATGACACAACAAAGGTTAAGAGACTGATCCAGGGTTACTCAGAGAGGTGATGGTTAAGGCAGTGAATTATAGCGGTGGTCTGAGAATCAGTGGGGAAAGTATGAAATTAAATCTGAAGAAAGAACGTGATCACTGAATCGTACTGATTTAATTATCCACTTGAATCCCAGGTCAGCAACACACTTATCTTTATCCTAGGTGTTTAGACTAGTCTTAAAAGTTAATTCAGATATTTTCCTGTGCTCATGTTTTTTAAAAATGCCCAACCCCTTCTCCTCAGTGCATAAAACATTAAACCCAGCTAAGTGTGGCCATGTGACCTCGAGTCCTTACTCAGTAGAATCACTAGGCCAGGACCTATTGAGGTGACTTAGACAAACAATAAAATGCTCAGTGTTCTGCTGTAACTACAGACCTTCTGTGGGATTTTATGTTTTCCATCATATTTTCATGAATTCTAGGCCAATCAGGCTAAGCTTGACTCCCAGAAGCATAAGATCTTTCATTTAGATATTTTCTTTTCATTAACTTTAGAGGGCAAAGGAATCCCTAATCTACTTTCCTACTACTCAAGCTTTAAGAGGAAATTCTTAACTGGAAATTGTCCATGTTTTGAAATAAAAAGGTTACTTCATGTTAGTTGTGTTTAAATAAATGAAATTAGACTTGTTACTGATTTGGAAAACAGTGAAAAAATCACCTAAACTTATCACCTGATGATGGCCACATGAACTTTTTTGTGCTTTGTTCTCATCCCCCCCACACGCATACACGCACATGTGTGTGCACACTTGTGTACAATCTTTCCAAAATTTGCTATAAATATTTTAAAGATTTTTAATATATTGCCAAATTGCCCTCCAGAAAGGTTACACCAACTTACAATCCATTTTCAGTGCATAGTGTAATTTTCTAAACGCAAACTTTAGGTTTGAGAGTTGAAAAATGTCTCCATACTCTTTATTTTTTTGTATCATCCTCCCTCCTGAAGTTGACAATTTCTCTCCTATGGTTTTAGCGGATTACAGTGAGCATGTAACTCCTCATTGATAATGTGCTTTCTAGAATTGATCTCGGCTCTAAGAATGAGTCCTGATTAACATAAACCAAGAATGGTAATCTGATCTCTCTGGCTAGCAAGGGTTCAAAACCAGAATTTGGCATTCCTCTGACAGGAGATTGGATCCAGATTGGTCCTAAATTGAGTTTAAAAGGCTGAGAAATACTTGCATCCATTACGAGGAAAGAGATTCCACTTCTCTGATGGATGTGAACGCAGTTCCTATTTGACTAGATCATAGCGGTCAATGGTATTGTTTTATCATACATTTTAATATCTATTACAGCAAACCTAACTTCTAACATTAATTTTCAGAATTCTATTATCAATAGCCTCATTTATGCTTCCAAATGCACTTTAGACCCATTTTATCAATTTTTAAAAATCCATTGGCATTTACTTGGAATTATTTTAATTTTGTAAATGTGATAGGGAAGAATTAATTTTATTATGTTTAGTCTTTTTAGTCAGAAACTTCTTCACACACACACACACACACACACACACACACAGAGTCTCTGTCTTCATTAGTTTATATCCTAGTACAGAACTCAGGTCAGACACTAACTGGAAAGCCACACACGTGAATGTGAGCTGCTAGGTCACAGATTGTACGAGGAGATGGTACACAATATAGGAGAGCTTTAGTAGGATAATTAGATTTAATTAGAGAAGTCAGGGGTTGCTTCCCCAAGGAGGTGGGAACTGAACTATGAATGATAAAAAGGAGTTAGGGAACTGGGCGAGAGCATTATAAGCAACGGAAACCACAGGTACAGAGAACCTGCTCAGGTGCAGAAAACCTGCTCAGGGACAAGCGCAGGAAATAAGAAAGACTGAAAAAATGTAAATGTACTCCAGATCCTGAGAGAGGCTTGATAGAAGATGGGACTGGAAAGCTTGAGAGATGAGGGGATGGAGATGAGGGACGCTGACCTTGCCGAGCCAATCAGTCCACGTTAGAGTTACATGCCATTTATAAAATCCATGAGAAACCATTAAAGGTATCACTTTTGACACCCACATTACATTTACACACAATGTCTAATCCAGTATCAAGTCCTATTGACTTTGTTTTCTACACATTTCTTTAATCTATTTGCTTCAATCCATTACCAACACTACTTTAGTCCATTATCACTTCCACTTGGACAGTCTTCTCTGTGTCCCTATGCTTGCCTCACCCCAATCCATTCTTTTTTTTTTTTTTTTTTTTTGGTCAAGACAAGGTCTCACTTTGTAGTTCAGGCTGGTCTGGAACTCACTGTGTACTCCAGGGTGACCTCCAACTCATGGTGATCCTCCTGCCTCTGCCTCCCGAGTGCTGAGATTACAGGTGTGTGCCACCACACCCAGCCCCAATCTATTCTTACATTGTAATGAGAATGCAGACTTGACATTAAAACCATTCAATGCCAATGTACAACATGAGGGATACACTAAATAATATTCTAATGTACTTGAGTTTTTTTTTAAAAAGGGTAGGTTTTAAGTGTGCCTCCCAATACACATACACAACGGACATCTGTGAAGTGAAGGAAAGGTTAATTTGTTTGACTATGTTTGGCTTTTTGCTATCTACAATGAAAACAACACTTTGTATACCTTAAATATGCACAATAAAATTTTCATTTGAAAGTAATTCAAGAGGACACATTTATGTTGTTTTGAAAAGAAAGAAAATACTGAAAAAGGATCACTTTAGTTTTTTGTTTGTTTTTGAGAGGAAAGGATATAAAGTGGACAGATAATGAGTTCAATTTTGAAATGTTGAGTTTGAAATATCTTTGGGATGTTCTAGAGAAACACCAAGTGAGAAGTAAATGCTCGGTGGGTATTTTCTGCTTGCCTATCGATAGGCACTCTCCGCCCGTCTCTGTATTGCTCTGTCCAGAGACTGACCTACATGAAGCGAATCATATCCCACGTAACAAAAACACCTATGTTCTCTGGTTTCTTGTTAGCGTCATCCAATGGGGTGTGCAGGCAGAAAACTGAAGGAAGAGAGTGAAGGCTGCATACGTATTCTGCATTATCACCATACTGCATTCTCTCTTCCTGTCCCTCTCTAGCTCCCCCAACTCCTTTTTCAACCCCTCTTCCTTCAAACCCTGCTCCTTTGCCTTTCTCTTTTCATGCTCGTACTCCAATCTCCTCCTCCTCTCACCCCAGACCACCACTTCCATCCAGTAGTCATCTCTGAGGCCTAAGGCAGTAATTGTTCCCCGAGATACTACACCATCATCTCTTCTTGCTCTTGTGAGCCCTTTGCAAACCATCTCGTAACTAAAATCTACTTAAATACGTATTTTGAGTGTATCACAAATTTCCCGCCTCCAAGCCTGACTAATACTCATGAATTAGAAATGGATGGGTTAGGGGTAAATTTGTGAATGACCAAGTACAGCTGGTAATCGGAGCCATGGGTGAGGAGAATATGTTGGGAGAGAGTGTAAAGAAGTGATCCCTGTGGAGCTCAGACATGTAGAGCCTTCCAGAAGAGACTAACCCTGCAAAGGCACTGTGGAAGTAGAGACCTAAGTGTTAGGAGGAAAATCAGGGCAGGGTCTTAGGAAAGCCAAAAGAAGCAAAAGGAAGAAAAAGAGGGCTAGTGGTCTAGACTACTAGTTGGCCTTGCAGAGTCATTTGATTTAATGACATATCACATATTTTCTATATTCCCTTCTAGTTTATAATGCTTTTCTAATACTTATTTATCCTTTCTATAATTTACTGTGGAATACAATTTAAGGTGAAAACACACCTTTTTAAAGCCATCATTCTAATGTCATTCATTAAATAATTCATCCCTTTCTCTGTTACAATCACTTCATCATACACTATTTTTAAAAGTATAAAGAGATGCTTAAGTGATGTTTAAGAGCTTTCTATTTGCCTATATCATAGTGGTTAGGGTTATCACTGCCTTATCATACATTTTAATATCTATTCAAGCAAGCCTAAACTCTAATTATTAATTTTCAAAATTCTATTATCAATAACCTCATTGATTCTTCCAAATGAACTTTAGACACATTTTATCAATTTTTTTTTTTTTTGTGGTGCTGGGGATCGAACTCAGGGCCTTGTGCTTGCAAGGCAAGCACTCTAATCACTGAGCTAAATCCCCAGCCCCATTTTATCAATTTTTAACAATCCATTGGGATTTTATTTAGGATTATTTTAGTCTTGTAAATGCAATAAGGAAGAATTTAACTTTATTATATTTAGTTTTTTTAGCCAGAAACTTGTTACATACATACACATATACACACATACACACACACAGATTCACTTATCTTCAAGTCTTTTTTAGTTCAAAGAATATAGTTATTTTCTTAAATATATTTTGGGAAGTTTATTTCATCTCCAAGTATTTTACATTTAATATCCTTCTGATTTTTCTTAGATATTCTGTGTTATTCTTTCTCTGATTTGTTTCCTGGTACGGTTATGGTTGAAAAAATAGGATAAATTGAAAAGAAACATGCACATATAATCCTAACGGCCAACACTCAGATCTCAACATTGTTAACTTTTTGGTGTGTCTATTAAATATCTTTTATATTCTTAAATATGTGTGTCATTATATGTTCCTGTACAAATGAAATACTATATTATTGTTTCTTTTTGCATCTGCTACGAGAAAAACATTGTCTTACATCAGTACATGCACTTGTAACCCATCACCTTTCGTTGCTGCATGCTATTCAGTTGTGGAGATGTGACTTAATTTATTTAACCAGTCTCATGGGACCTTTGCTGTTTCCAACATCCGAACATAAAAGAATGCTATGATAAACCTCTTTTGCCTCCTTGACTCCAAAGAGCTTTAAATTTTTATTTTTATTAAATAAAATAGTACCTGGGGTAGTAGCTCAATGGTAGTGCACGTGCATAGTATGTGCAAGGTCCTTGGTTAATTCCCACCACCAGTAATAATAATAATGATAATAATATATAAGAATATAAAGTAAATGTTTACATACAAAAATAACAATACAACAATCACTTATGTAATAGGGCAGTGGTATCTAGAAATAAATAGAGCATTTAAGCTGTGTGTGTCCCTTGCTAATCCCGTCCCTCTTTCCTCATTATTTGCTCTATTTCATTTCAATTTTACTACATGGACCTATATGCCTGAACATGTACAATATATAATTTTTCATGTTTTGGACTTTATATAATTAGAATATTTCTGTATGCATCTTTCTGTGACTTGTTTTTCAACCCAATATGTTCCTGAGATTTAACCATGTTCTTGCAAATAATTACAATTTACCCATGTTCACTGCTGTATTCAATTACATGGATACACAATTGATTTTTAATCTATTCTATTGTTGATGAATAGTTTTTGCTATCACAAGTAGTGATACTACCAGTATGAATACATTCTCACCTGTCACTTACTACATGCGTAGAAGAATTTTTCTGCGCTAAATATTAAAGAGTGAAACTTCTGGGTCAAACAGCCTGTACATTTTCAACCTTATGGATAATGCCAAATTATCCTCCAAAATGGCTATGAAATAATTTACCTTCCCACCAACAATGTGTGAGAATTCTCTAATTCTTATTTCACGTCTGAAGACATTTATCATCAGATTGATGGGATTAAAATAATAGGCCACTGTTTTTTAATTTGTCACTCATTGATTGCAAACAAAGTTGAGTATATTTTCACATGTTTACTCACCATTTATATTTTCAGTGAAGTGCCCATTCAAACTGGTTTCCTGTTTAAAGTACATGATATCATCTTTTCCTTACAGGCTGACAGTTTTTATGCAGTTTGGATGTTCGCTGTTGGTAACATAGGTATAGAAAACACTCCAATTTACTGCTCATCTTTTCACTCTCATGACTTGAGAACAGAAGTTCTTAATTTTAATGCAGTTAAGTTTTAATAATATTTTCCTTTACTCTCTGTACTTTTCGGTCTAGCTTCAGAAATCTTTTCCTTCCTTTAACTGAAACAGGCATTCTCTCATGTTCCAAAAGTTTTAAAACTCAAGTACCAAGTCTTTATGACACCTTTTGGCATGTGGTTTGAGACAAGGTTCAACTTCACTTTTCTGTGTAAATAATCAGTGGTGTCAGCATCATTTAATCAAACACCAAACATTCCCACCTCATCTGCAGTGCCAGCTCTGCCAAGTCTCCTGACACCCCTCCTCCTACCAAAAAAAAAAAAAAAAAAAAGCCTGAGAAGCTGCAACAGAACGCCAGTGTGTTGGGATTTTAATGTAATTAAATTAAGTGTATCAATTTGAAAAAACTGAAAACGTTCTATTTACTTACTTGGGTCTCCTAATTTCTGTCAATAATTTTTATAACTGAGGTGTACAGATCTTGCACCTATTTTGTTAAATTTATTTCCAGGCACTTGATGTTTTTATAGCATTGTAAATAATGTTTGCTTTTCATTATATGTTGTAGCCATCTCTGCTGATGTATACTGTAGAAATTCACTTTTTAAAAATTGACCTTTAAGGTGTAATTTTATTAAAAAGACTCAGTTCTAATTTATAGACAGGGTCTACTGTAATGTCTATGTAAAACATCATTCAAAAATGATGATTCCCTAGTATCTCCCTCCCTAATCCTTAAAAATTATATATAATTTTTTTATCATCTGATGTTTTCAATACCTGACTAAAATTTTTCGAGTGATATTCAGTTGCTTGTTATTTGTGTTGGGTGTTACCCATGTGCTTTTAAACTGTGGATTCATATTTCTAGAAGAATTCTCTGCAGCCTGCACTGAGGAGAGTTCATTTAAAGAGGATTTGCAATTGTTTCTGCCAGATGCCTATGGTACTATTGAAGGGGCCACTTCAAACTGAATTCTCAGCTTGAAAATTTTCCAGACCACCCAGGTAGTGAAACTCAGGCAGGAAAACACACATAAGGGCTGGATTGTACTTATAAACTTTCAGGTATGATTTTTCTTCCCCTTTACTCAGTGCAAAATTTTAAATTAAGCAAATTTTCTTGTCATCTTCCATAGGAGCAATTTTACTTATGGCATTCAAGCCTTAGTGTTAAAATGTTGTCTTTTAGACTACTTTCTTTGTGCTGGTCCTGGGCTGTGTGACCTCTTGTCCCTCACTCAAAGCTGTAAAAACTCGAATTCAGGATCCCCTGGACCTGTCAAAAGTCCTCGCTGCCAAGGCCAGCATCAGTGCCCTGATCATCTCACCAGGGCCTTGCTTTGATTATATTTTGGCCTTGCTTTATTACCAGTTCATTGATGCATTTAGAAACGTTTATCTATATTTTATTCATCATTTTAAATTCTTTTCAGTGGGAGAGTTGGTAAAGGTATCGAGTTCATCAGTGGTCATCCACCCACCACACTTCAGCTATACACTCCCAAATCATATCCTAGAAATGTTCATTTCCATATATGTTTAATTCTTAGATCACAATGTAAAATACCTCCTATATGGCCATTCTTCCTGTCTTGAGTGCATCCAGTTTATCAGTCTCACTTTTTTTTTTTTTTAACAATTATTCAACTCTGTTAGGACTGGCAGTCCAGTCACCCCTTTCCCCCTACTGTTTACTGTCTTTCCCCTTTTAATATCCAATCTGGCAACAGTGATTAATTAAAGCACAATCTATCTACCTCTTCTGTACCTGGTCCCGGCGGGAAACAGTAACTACACTGACTGCTCTCCTGCTACATTTATGCAGCTTCAGCACTCAGCAATCCCACACATTTCTCTAGTCAGCTCACTCTACCACCCTTCAAAACCACTGACTCACAACTGCTTTCCGAAAATCTCCAGCCTTCTCTCCCTTTCTCCCCTCTCAGCTGATTGATTTCTTTCTTATTTCATTCAGGTAATAGAAACCAGTGCTGAAGAGCTTCCTCATCCACCCACCCACCACCATATGCACAAAATTCCCTGAATCTGTAATCTATTCTCAGCTTTTCCTCTTGTGATTTGGGATGAACTGTCTGCTGGTGCATAGATCCAATCCCTTTCTTGCTCTCCACCCACCACTATAAATGTTTTTCTGTCATTCTGCTTCTCTTTTCTGCTATGAGAATGGGCACATTCTGTAAGATTTGTTTTTTTCTTAAAACCGAAAAGGAGATTTCTGCTTCCAGGAAGAGAAAATAGATGTACTTTTCCCTATTCTTCTGGGTAGTGAAGTGAGAACCTGTGGACATTACACATAAAGAAATACAAGACCACTGAGAGCTGGAGAGAAGCAGACAGACCAGCTGGGGACTTAGCACTACAAGGAAGAGCCCAGTGATAAATTCTTGATAATGATTAATCTCGATTGCCAATTTGATTGGATTGAGATTAATAAAGCACACTTCCGAGTGTGTCTAGGCCAGTGATGGCGAACCTTTTAGAGCTTGTATTAGAACAAACAGCCTGCTGCAGCACACGTGCCACGGGCTCACCATCATGGCTCTAGAGAAACCTAATCAAATATAGTTCTCTTTTCTTTTTGTTCATTTGCCTCATATATCCCAGACGCTGAATGGAGTAAGGTAGCAACCACAAACTCCCAGCAGGTGAAGACCAAAAAGGGCTTCAACAAAAGCCTTTTCTGCTTAGCCAAAGAACAGGGAAAGGGTCAGGGTACCAAAACAGAAAACTTTTAGACAATAATCACTCCACTTCAGCCAAAACCACAGAAAGTCATGGCCCCATTTTGCCAGCACAGCCAAGGCCAGGTTTGCCAGGTTTGCCGAGGCTCACCAGCAGCCTTGCCCAGGGGATATGAGAGAAGACAGGGGAGGGGCAGGATTTCATCCCTGTCCTCAGTCGGTAAGGACCCAAACTCTCTTCCCCAGTACCAGCAGAGACCACACAGCAAGCCTGGACTCTCGCTTCCACCTGAGACTAACAGGCTCCTCCTCCCTCCCTGCTGGGGTACCACCAGAGGAAGTCTAGCGGGGCTATAGGGCTTCCCACAGGACCAAACAGTAGCAAAGAGACCACACAGGGAGCAGCAATGAGCTGCTTCTCTCCCAGCCAGGAAGGTAGCATGGAGGCCTGTCCAGGGGTCAGCAGGAACAAGGACTCAGCTGCCCGGGTCACTGCTGGAACCCCGGTGCTTGGCATATGATAGCAAGGCGGCTGCTTGCCTGATCTTGCTCAGATCACTCATCCCTTCTGTGCCTCAGTTTCCAATTCAGTTAAATGAGAATGAACATAGCATAATAGGTTGTTGTGAAGCCCAAGTCAACCGATGCATGTAAGTCCTGGGCTAGTATGTGACACTGTCAGCCATTGCTGCTGCTGCCGCTTCTGCATTCACCCCCTCCCCCCGCCTTGATCTGTATGCCTCTCACAGGTAGCAGTGGCATGTCCCATGACTTTTGATCTGTAGTGTTCTCATTATTCTTATTTTCTACATATTCTGTAATTGCAATCACATTTCTCCCTTTATACCCAAGAGATATGTAGGAGATTATTTTTAAACGTCCAAGTGGGTGGGAAATTTTTGTTTAAATGTTTGTTTCTAATTTGTAGTTTTATTATTCTGTGGTCAGAGAATATGTCTGAGTACTTTGTGCTTTAAGAGATTTATTGGTGTGCTTTATAGTCTGGCACATGATCTATTTTTAAAAATTTTCTTCAATTAAAATAATTTCTCTCTTTTTCCTCATTGGGAAGACTTTTATGCTAGGGATATATCCTATAAACATACTTCCAACACACCAAACCAGACAGTTAAATGAACTGAAAGCCTCAATCAAGTTGAGTTAAAATGCTTTATTCTTGTTCCATTTGCAGTAATCACCAATTGCAAAATTCCCTCAGGGGAGATGAATGAAATCAGGCACACTCAGCCTTCAGGTATGATTTGTTAGTTGTTCATCTGCTGCTTCTTTTCTGTGTCTAGTTTTCTTCTTGCAAAGAATGCCTTTGATTCTAATTGTACCAGATTGTAATTTCCATATGTGGCCACAGCATTCATTCTGATCCCGCATACTGTTCCAGGATCTTGCCGCTTCCTGACAAGAAGTAAAGTCTGTTCCCTTTCCCCTCAACTGGAGTAGTTCTTAATGACTGCATCAATGAAAGAGAAGCGTTTGGAAGTCATGCTGTGCCACTTCCAGGATGGGTCATAAATGGCCACGTTGCCTCTGTCTGGCTCTCTCCTGTGACGCTCACCCTTGGAAACCAGTTACCATCTCGGTAGAAAGCTCAGGCCACACGGAGAGGCTACTGTCTGTTCTGGTCTCCAGCCCTGAGCTGAAGTTCCAGCTGCAACCAGCATCAATCAACAGGAATGGGAGTGAAGCTTCAGAGGTCGGAGCCCTGAGCCTTGGGTAAAGACCAGAGCCGGCTGGTCCCTACAGCGCCCCGTGTGACGCAGAGACCCAGCATAATAAATGGTTGTTACTGCTCATCCGCAGTAACCACATCATGAAGGATGCAGCGACCCTAACTTGTCAGAAAATTGCATGTAGAGGAAGGGTGTTATAATGAAAAAAAATCATACTAGGACCAGAAAGATTTGGATTATAAATTAGATTAGCTCCTATCTGCCCTTAGTTCCTTGAATACGTGCTGTAGCCTTTCTGGGTCTTAATACACACCTGTCAAAGAAGGCATGTGGACATTTTAGATCTCTTCAATTTCTACCAGTGATGTCTCCAGATAAAATATTTACTATTTAAATTTTATTATTGAAAATATTCTCTTAAATTATTATATATGTATTTCTGATTAATACTCTATATTCTTTGGCAGTTAACTCTTATTTCCCTAATTTCCAAACTATTGGAAATAATTTTCCAAAATACTGCCCGTAGAGAATAGACTCATTTTTATGAACCTAATTTTAGCATAAAATAGGTTAGAAAGTGGCTAGACATCTGCTGCAGAACAAGGGGCTCCCCAGTCTCAGTTCACAATAATTTATTAACCACTGCTTTGATTCCTGACTTCTATTTTTCAGGGATCTCAGTCCATTAGGGGTGTTCTTTGTTAGTTACCAGGTGACATGCTATCAGAATATGCTTACTGAGATTTAACTGTCTCCATCTAGATCCAGCGGTTTGAGAATTTTCTCTAAGCTAAATCTGCCATGGCATGTGTAAGGCCAGTTTCTCATAGTTATAATTCTCTGAAAGTTGCATTGTTAGGAGGAATTATCTATTACTCTACATACTACATTCCAGTAAAGGCCAAGCAAGTGCTTAATGAGTGGTGTCTAACACAGAATACTCTAACGTCCCTGCAGTGGGATGACGGGGGACAGCTGCCTCAAGCCAATATTCAGAAGACTCAAGGGCTGGTGATTTAGCTGAGTGGTTAAAGTGCTTGCCTTGCAAGCGCAAGGGCCCAAGTTCGATCCCCAGCACCAAAAAAAAAAAAAAAAAAAAAAAAAAAAAAAAAAAAAGAAAATTCACATCAGAAGACTCAGCCATGCAGGCAGCGTGTCAGTGACTCCAGGAGCAGCAGCTGGGGCCTGTAACGTGCTGATACCACCCTTGATGACAAATGCCCTTAACCTGCCTTCCCTTCCTGGAACTGCTAGAATCACGGACTGTTCCTTTCGTATCACATCACTCCTGCACACAGAACGAAGCTAGCAGGTAATAATCTAATAGGAACTGTAATACTCCCTGAAAAGTAGTTGTTATTGCCTAAGTTTTTTTTCATGAAAGTTGTATATGGTTATTATAATGATGTGATTTCATTAAATACTGCATAAATAGATGAAATAGGAGAAAAGAGGTGTTTCTATGAATATGAGTCGAAAACTTCAAAAGTATGAAGATACATTTGCAAAAGATTGTCAGGAAAAAATCTAGAAAGATTCTGTGCTCAGATCACTTCTCATTATTTACAAGTTCTCAGTTTCCTTTGAAGAAATCCATACTTTAAATCTTAGTTAATATGATAAAGGTATGCTTTATTCAAGGGCAACGCCTGTGCTCAAAGAAAAGACCTTCTCCGTATATCCAAAGATCTGTCAATCGGGTTTTTTTTTTTTTTAGTTATATTTTTGAAAATATCATTTCCTGATTTGTTGCTTTAACCTACTTTTCAAGACACCAACAATCCTGCTCCTCAGGGATAAGGAGCTTGGACTGCACATAAATTCAGCTCATTTTTGCTTTCTGTTTTATCACAACAAATAAAAAGCAGGCCGGACTGCCCTTTCCTGCTGCCAAGAGGCAAACTGTCTCTGTGTGACTCCTTGATCATGTCAAGCACACCCTTAAAGTGAATTTTAGCCCGATTTCCCCAGCCCATCTGCCCTCTTGCCCAAATTCTACAGCAATGTGATTTATCCTGGGCTCTGCAAACTTCAGTGGGGAGGATTCCGCATGAGCTCTTTTGCCCCAGGGACCCTCCACTATCTGCCCAAGTCAAAGGACCCCCTTGCCTCTCGTCCCACAAGATTCTCTAGCCAGTCCTGGCTCCTTCCCTTCCTTGCTTCAACTAATATGTGGTAGACACTTACCATGTATCAGGCTCAGCTCCAGGTACTTGGTATGGAGTGGTGAATAAAATATGCTCATCTCTACTGCCAAAAGCAGATCTATAGTATCAGAAAAGAACTCTTTGTCTCTTTTTGTGGATAAATTGGTAAATGGCCTGAGAGAATTTCTGTAGCACTTTGTCTCAGGAAATAGATTTCATTTGTTTGGATGATATATTTACATATGAGTTTTTGTACATATGTACTTATTTGGTTTTCTGAGGGAAATGACTGGAGCATGTAATAGTCTGGCTTAATCCAAGGGTGGGCAGACATTGCATAAGGGGCCATAGGAATCTCACAAGTACAAAACTCTGCTGTTATACCAGAAAAGCTGTGTTCTGACACAGTTGTGTCCACAAAAACAGCCAGCAGTGCTAGTCTGCTGTCTCCTAGAGACTATCAAAATACCTTATTGGCTTCCCCCATTTGCACTTGAACTTGCTCAACTCTCTCCCTCCAACCCCCTAAAATCAAATAAATCACTACAAAACTGATTTTGTACTCACTGTCTCTTTCCCCAATCCTCACTTACCTTCAGTGCCACACAGTATGACCTCTTTGCTCAGCACCCACTAAAACTGTCCTTATCGAGGTCACCAACAATCTCCATGTTGCTACATCCCTCGGAGACTTCAGGCCTCTTTCTTAATCTCCCCACGGCGTTGGACATAGCGGGCCCGACTTCCTCCTGCACACGCTCCTCGCACTCTTAGTTTCCGCACCCCGGCGGCTGCTCTTCTTCCAACCGCAGTGCGTACTCCTCGGTCACCGGGCTTCTCCTCTTCGAACTCTTTACACACTTAAGTTGTTCGGGGCACTACTCTGGATTCTGTCACTTCTCTCCCCAGGCCACCTCATCTGTTTTGCAGCTTTAAGTGACATCGTTATGCTGAAAACTCCCAAAGTTTTGTTTTTTGTTTTGCAATACTGGGGGCTGAACGCAGGGCCTATGCATTGAGTGACATCCCTAGCCACTTTTTATTTTCTGTTTGAGACAAGATCTCGCTAAACTGCCCAGGCCGGGCTCAAATGTGACCTTCCTGTTTCAGCCTCTCAGAGTGCTGGGATTATAGGCATGTGCCGCTGTGCCTGGTTCCAGAGTTACTTCAGCCCAGTTCTTTTCCACAGTTCCTTACTCCTGTATCCAAAAGTTGCTTTACAATTCCAGGTTCTTAAGTATCATAGACACAAAGGACTGAGTAAATATAATTGAGTAAATAAATGAATTTACCTGACTGCCTAAGTAGAAACAAGATCCTAATACTAACTCCTCCTCTTTTACATTTCTAAAATATAGCATTCTCTTTCTTCACCATCTCCTGTCTCCCCCTCCCCCCACCTCCCAGTTTTCTATATCTAAGTCCCAAGCGGGTACAGCTGCATCTATTGCTCGAATACTGAAATGCTTCCACACTGGTTGTAAAGACTTTCTGGCTAAACTCTTTGCATGCTGGCTCTGCCTCTGGGATCCACCTGCCCCATCCAGCCTGTCCCTGCAGAAGCCAGCAGACCCTGCTCTGGTGCCAAGAACAGCATACTGTGTGATGGCTCAGAACTCGTTCCAAAGGACTTGTTGGGTGCTATTATTTCTGCCTAATGCCACTGTTATGATGATATTGTAGCATTTAGAAATGATTTCTCACCAGACAACTGGAAAAGCCATCCACCTGGTCTCCCTACCTGCTGCCTCTTCTTCATCTCCATACTCTGCATGGCAGTGAGTGGCTTGTCTGAAATGCAGGTTGACTGCATCTTCTCGCTCTGCTTGCAACTTTTAAACGTGACTAAACCTCAAGAGAAAGCCCCAACTCCCTGACAAGCTTCGCTGGGCCTTCATGATCTGACATTGTTCACTGTTCAAATCACGCCGTCTCAGAAATTGCATCCTGATCCATCTTAAGTAGGTCCTTCCTGTTCTTCTCTCTTAGAACCTCGCTTGTTTTCTTCACTGTATTTATTACAATTGCACATTATTATGTTGATTTTTAAATTTGTTTTGCTTACTAAATTATAAGCTCCCTTATGACAGACACCATTTCTGTCGTGGACAATGATATATCCCTATCTTTCTTAATAATTAAGTTGTCATATCTGGACTCTGGAATGTCTTCCAGCTTCATCTCTTCCTTTTTTTTTTTCTTGGAATCCATGATTTAGCTGTATACAGTCAACATTTATTTAATGTTGTTCATTTGATAATGAACAATTCTCAGTGCCTTAAAAATTGCACGTAAGTTCTTATTACCCTTTGCCTGGAACCTGCACCTTCGTGCCCTTTCACCTGGTGAACCCTGGCTTACCTTCCAGGTATCAACACTGTCGTCACACCAGGAGGCCTTGCCTGCTGGCTCCTCCACAGCAGAACTCTTTACACTGTAATTTAAATGTCTGTTTCTTTTTCCGCTTATCTTACTAAGGTCTGTGAAGGGAAGGACTGTGTCAGCTGCATCTGAAGCACCTTGCTCTGGCATTCAAGAACTAATACTTGGAGAATAATTCAGTTCTTATGAAGATATCCCAAAGTCCTGAAAGGGAACCAGTGAACTCATATCCATTTGGGTGAGAAGACACTTTTTTTGGTAAGTGACTGTGAAACAGGGTGTGGTTGTTTGTTTTGTTTTATTTTCCCCTAAGAATAAAATCTCTCTTAGCTATGTGCTTCTATGTTATGCAGTTTACTCCACCTGCAATATACTGTTTGTCTTTAAGGGCAGAAACTGGTTATTAAATTGCTAACATTTTTTTTTTGTCAGAGATGGTTTATTTGAAGGAAACAAGCACGATTCCTGGCCTATAGTAAACAAATACTTACTGGCTGGTATCTTGTGTTGTATTCTTACTCTTGCAAAATAAGGCAAATAATTACAGTGCAATGCCAGAAGCCCTGGAAAGTTACAGGGGAAACTTTCCAGGGCTTCTGAAGAGAACATACCGGACCTAGACCTGTAGAGATGGAGCGGGAATTTTACATAGACCTAGAAAAACCTCGGCTTTTATCATAATCCTCTCCAGTGTAAATGTTAAATATGTAATATAAAGTTATGTTTTCCTCCCACAGTCAGGGTTCAGTCTTTATCAGCTTTGCCATTTCCCGTTGCCCATCTACCTTGTTTTCCTCATACACATCCCAACTGGACTCAATAAATTACTAAACTGACCTATGTCTTAAGAGGGAAGTACAAAGTAGATTATGAAGACCTATAATGAAGCTGCATTTTGTGATGTCCTAAGAGGACATAACAGGATAGCAGGATCCTTTCCTGGTAACATTTCTTGTGTGTGTTCATCATAAATTCATGTAATTTACTTAAAAACAGAACCTCTTTCCTCTACTTGTTAATGGCAGTTTTATGGTTTCATTCTGCTGGACACAGAAATATGTTATAATATAAACAAGTCGATGGTATAATGAATCATTTCAGTCTTATTGTGCTTTTGTTTTTATTACAAATCTTAGGGGGGAAAGCTATTCACGCTTTGCATTTTTAAATTATGCTAATGTGATTAGTCGTTATGGTCCTTATTCCTTATGATGAATGCAAGATGTTTAAATCTCTGACGATGCCTGTGAGGGCCCTGATTAGTGCTTGAGACCCAATCACGAAGCAGTTGATGAAGTTCCTATAACACCTTAAAAAGTTACAGATGGCAGAAGAGTTGATTGCTCCTAATATATGACTATATAAACTAATAAAATAAATATAAACTGTATTAATATAAATTCCTATTTTTTTTCACAAGAATGCTAGGTACTTAGAATATATTTTGCCAGATCTGTCCAGGCCACTGTTTTTGCAACAAAAGTGTAAAAATGAAAGAGTAAATTGCTATTAGTGATAAATATAAGAATTTGCACATCCATGAGAGTGAACAGGTGCTTTCAAAACCCAGTCTTGAAAACAGTTTACCTATTCTTGCATTTTGATGTTCTTGTGAAAGTAGCAAAGTAGAAAACAGAAGAGACATTTTGGATATTGTGCTGCCAGATCATACTGTTCCTGTTATGGTCTTGCAGAAGTCCTGAGCTCAGAGGCAGACTGGAGAGGAGGAAGAAGAATGCAGATGTGTGAAGAAAGCAAAAGGATGGTTCTAAATTTTAAATGAGCCCAACAAACTGGAATCAAGTTAGCAATCTAACAAATAAACCTTCAAGAGAAATAAATGTAGTATAATACACTTTCCATTCATGGTTTTAAAAACTTTTTAAATATAGAACTCCTTTTCAGAAGAACTCTTATGAAGGATCACACTCCATGTAAGAAGGAACATATAAAATAAATGAGTGTATTTTTAGTAAACATTCCATTAGTTCTAAATTTATCACAATTATGCAGATTCAATGAGTGTGAAAAGTAAGGCTCTTTTGATAAACGCCAAAAGTTAAAATTAGGGGTTTTGATGACAATTATCATCTTATATAAACTTCAGCAGCCAATTTACTTCTGTGATTTCTTATTGGTTGTATTCATCTCAAGATTTTCTGATTATAAAGATATGTTGTTGGAATTGATAAAAACAGGAATTTTAAACAGCTTGACTTGTAGGCTCAGGACACTGTCTTGTTTACAAGTGATGAGAAGGAACTTCATTTGCTTTGGGGAGTCCACTCGGTAACCTAGTGAGACAAGTTAGCATGTTGCTGGTCTCACGTGTAATGACATTTGGTGTGCTCTGGTTGTTTGTTAAAAATAAGTTTTATAATAGTTAAAAATGAAGTGAAATTCTAATCAAATGTTTCCTGGTCCCCCGAGTCTCTTCAAAGACAGAGTAAGGTGTGGCAGTGTGAGGACAGGCTCACACTATCAGGACAGGATTGCTGTTATACAAAGAGGTTTTAAATTTTTTTTATTTTATGAAAAAAATAAAACAAAATTTCATAATCAAATAATAAGAGAATATCAGTAGTTACTACACGTGTATTGTTATCTTCAAAGTAGTTACTCTAAGTACAAGACATAAGCCAAAAAGATTCTTACAGTGTAGAAACAAACACATAATAATTTAACCAACAGGTTTGCCAGCCTCCTCTGCCCCCACATTACCCTGCTACACGCATAAATGATGTATTCCTTTCACAGTGTTTTTAGGGTATCGCTGTATTCGGAGTGGGAGCTCCCTTAACTTTGTACTCGTCCTCATCCTTAACATCTAATCGCTCATGCAGGGCTATTTGCACCATCTCCAAAATGCCAACTCTGTTCCCCTTACTCTCTTCTCTGTCGTCTGAGCGATGGCCTCCTGACTGCTACCTACGGACTTGAGCCTCACTCTAACCCACAGAGCCAGAACTTCTGTTCTGGAACTCACACTGGGTTGAGTCAAAGCTGGTAACATTCTTTTCCTTAACTGGTGAACGCCAAGCCCCTCAGCAAGTGCAGAAGGCTCTTCAGAGTCCGATCCCACCACCCTCCAACATCATCTCCCGCTGGCCTCTCCAGCGCATGCGTCCTGAACTCGGTACATTGCATGCATTTTATTCCTTGCATTTGTGTGTGTGTGTGTGTGTGTGTGTGTGTGTGTGTGTGTGTGTGTTTAGAAAACTCCTACTCCTTCTTCAAGACCCAATTAAAACACTACTCTCTCTTTAAAGCATTTCTCGTTTCTCCAAAGTGCACTGTGGTTCTTCAGCTTCCTTCGCTCTACATATCCCAGTAACACCTCCGCCAGCGTTTTACTGTGGTCACCTGCTTGTGTGTTTCTCTTTTCTGAAATTACTGTGGACTCCTAGAGAGCAGGGATTGATCTCACCCATCTTTTTAATTCCAAGCGCCTACAACCATGCTTGCTATCTTCCTGAAACATGGGACACCTCAGTGCATGTTTTTGAACTTTATATTACACCATTTCAAGTGGAGTTTTTTCCTGACTGCTACAATAATGACACAAACAGAAAGCACAGTGGCATCCTGTGGACTCCCGTCGCACTGTGCGAATGGCTAATGGTCAGTTTTTCTCCTTACCTTCAGTTTTCCAGGCCCTAGGGCACCCACATCCTGTGTCGTCCTCTAAGTTCATTAACCTTTCAGAATTGAATTTTGAAACATCTCCTTTTTATGGGGTTTTCTTTCCTAAGTTTTCTTGCCCTGTTCTCTCCTGGGTTATATAATCCTTCCTTGGTGTTTGAAACCCCAAACAGAACTAATTTTCCTGGGTTCAGGTCAGATTTTTGGAAATGTGAGAACCCAGCTCCAAGATGTGGACTTCCTTTCATTTTTCATCCCTTGATACATTTTATAATCTGTCCATGAGGCCTCAAAGTCAAGGGATTTGCGAATCTCAGGCCCTCTACCCCCACAGTCCTTGAACCTTGAAGGTGGACTCTTAATTGTTTTTGTATATTAATGTGTACATCTCACACCTCTGTGTTGGTTCCTTACTCATCTCTTAGAATTTAGTAAAAACCTATCCCATAATGCCATTACTTCTTTACAAGTTCACTTGTTTATTTTTCTGGATCATTTGGTTATTTTATCATCTTTCATTTCATAATTTTCCTCAAAAAGAATATAACAATACTTACTAGGATGGTTATTCTTCCTCATCCACTCAACCATTCCTCGCCTTTTGCAAGGCATAACATTTCTTATTTCCAATCCTCTCTGGGTTTGGGAAAAAAATAGCTTGGCAATAGTTCACTAAGAATTGTAATTTAATCCTTTGGAATAACAGGCTTTTCATCTGTGCTCCCTGCCACGATCGGCCGATCTGCCACAGAGTCAGTTCCTCAGAAAAGAACAATGCAACTCCACAGAAAAGAAAGTGTTGGCGACATGCAAAGACTGTGAGGCTTTTTAGAAAGTTTGTAAATATAAATTAACCTTGAGAGTAAATGGCATCATAATATGAATTATTGCTCCTTTAAAAAACAAAAAAAAGAATCAGGACATTTTTGGCAAGCAAATGCAAATGAACCCACCCGTCTGTGCTTTTGATCCAGACTGTGTAAACACAGGCTCCTAACTAGGTAGCTTTGTGTTTATATTGGTGGAGTCTCCAAAGTTATGCTTACAGACCCAGGAACAATGCAACATTCAAGAAAGAGTAAACACAACCTTAGTTCTTACCTCTGCTGGCCCTTGACCTTAGAATGTTTCTCTACATTGTTAGGTGTCCCTGTACCTTATGATATAAGAAGCAAGTTATCGTAAAAATGATACACACGCACACAACCCTCTATGTCTATGATACTCCACATATATTTATTTAAATAGGATTGGTCTGTTACAATTTTTTTTCTTTTGAGGCAATTATAAGTGATCAACAATCTGCATACTAATTTATCACCTTGTTTTCAGTCATTTTCACTGTTAGTCAACCATGTGTTCCACAGCCTTAACATCACAGAGAGTTCACTGCGATTAGTTAGGTGTTTTAAGATTCATTATCATCACCATTATTACTACAAATCACACCATTTATTTAGCACCAACAATCTGCTGAAGAAAACAGGCTGGCACCATTTAAAGTGGATAAGAAATAGACCTAAGGCATGAAACAAATGTGAAAATGAGCTCCCGGCAAAGACAGTGAGGAAAGATGACTCAAAAGGTTTGGGAAAGGGTATGGGGGTTATAATTTCATACCTGGAATGCAGTCTCTTGGAAGGATAAGTACTTGGCAAAAATTCTCTCATTTCTTCCAATGGTCTGATCGATAGAAACTGAAAGAATATTTAAGATGAAGGAAGTTGAGAAAACTCTCCCTATTTATGGCACAAGATAATTTTTCCTGTAAAGTTCATTGAGAGTAAAGAGCCTTCTCAAGCCTGTCTGAGCCTAAAGCTAGTGTATGAGTTTATGGGTCTCAGAGTCCCCCATTCTAGCAGCGCAGGCTCTTCAGCGTGACACCCAGGGAGGGATCCACCTGGTCAGCGGAAGCCGAGTGGGGAAAAGTTGGCGGTCTGAGCTTAGCCAACAGAATACTATGTAATATAAAAGTCTGCATTGTTTCCTGGGCTAAATATCATTGCAGCAATTTAAGGCTCAACTGTGACTTATCTGGAGTCTGAAGGACACTAAGTGTAGCGCCTAAATACTCCTCTTCTTTCCTTTCTATAAAATATTAAAGTTGAATGATTATAAACATGACTATAAAATTTAACTTGGAAAATAATTTTTAAAAAGTAGAGAAAGACTTTCTTTTTGTCTTTTGTAGAATTGGCCAAATCTTTAAACAGAGTTTAAGAATGAAAGGAGTCATTTGGAAAAAAAAAATTTGTGTTACTTCTTTAACTTTTATTTAATAATTTTGAAAATGTGGAGTAAAGTTATAATTCATCTCAATACAATTTATTTTATATTTATTGAGAAACAATAAACTCAAAATCATCTTATATTTGGTGATAAGTAAAATCTGAATAATGAAATTCTTAACTTCTGTAAAAATCACACATTTTTCTTTATGGGAGATGTAATACGATTTTGACATATTAAAAGAGCTATGGGACAAACGATCCATTATTATTGGGGGCTGATTTTCACAGAGGATAAATATTTGATCTTTTATATATCCTTAGAATTTCTGGTTACAACAATCCCAAATTAAGACTGAAGACACAAAAAGCTGGGTGTAGTGGTGGCACATGTCTGTAAATCCCAGCACTTGGGAGGCAGAGGCAGGAGGATCGCCTTGAGTTCAAGGCCAGCCTGGGATACATAGTGAATTCAAGACCAGCCTGAACTACACAGCAAGATCCTGTCTCAAAAAAAAAAAAAAAAAGAGACAGAAGACACATCATCTTCTAATAAACCTAAATTTTCTACAATATGTAGAGGTTCATACTGCCTTTATTTTATCTCGGTTAACATCTGTGCTACAAATGTGATTGAGGAAGAAAGAAAAACTTTTTTCCCACCTGAGTATTTCAGTTAGGTGTTCTTGGTATGAAACAAGTATATATAGAAAACGGCTGCAGGAGAAAAAAGTAACGCTTGAGAGAACATAGAGAGCAAGACTTCTTAAGTGTTTGGGAAGATTTTAAAAGTAAACATAAAAAAAAGAAATTTGGTGGGCTTTTTCAGAAAGCAAAGAGAGCACATACATTTCATTACTTATTTATGACTTACAGAAAAATTTTTTCTACGAACCTAATTCAGGCTGAAAAAATAACTGCCAACCTTTCCCACAATGACTTGTGACATTTGTGAGGCAGCTACTGGCAGAAAGACTTCCAGACGACTGAAAAAAGTACAGCACAAATATTGTGGCTTTTTTATTGTCTTTATGAAAACTAATTTTGTAGACATTGGACCCAGGGTGCAGTTTACAGGGCTGCTTACGAGCGCTCTCGTGGATCGCGCACACCTGCATTCGGTGAAACAGAAAGACAAACTCCCTCATTCAGTAACGTCCCATGTGCAAGCTGGGGGATCAAAGGAGCAGGACAGCTGGGCCCTGCGAAAAGCCTGTTTCACGATCCTCGGGGAGCACTAGTGTGGGGGCATTCAGAGGCACCAGCAGGCTGGCAAAAGTGCGCTGCACAACTTGCGTGTGCGCTGCACACTGGAACTGCGGCTCCAGTGTGCAAGAAGATGGCTTTCGGAGGAACAGATAAATGTGATGGCCCAAGTCCAAAACTCACTGGCATTGAGAACTGGGCATTGCGCAAGTGGGAAGAGCCATTAACAAATTCATTAATTAAGGTACTCTTTGTATTCCAACAATCAGCGGAAAACATATGTTTAATCTGTGCTCTTTTATTTCACTCTTTACTGGTAGAAAAAGTAGTGTGCTTGAATTTCCTAAGGACATGTCAATGGCATATTTTTAATATTTTCAGGCACATTTTCTGTCAGTATTTATGCTGCATGAGAAGTGCCTTTGAAGGCTCAGCCCTTATGGAAGCAAAGAAGTGATTCTTGATCACAAAGGTTCTACTAACAGGACTTGGGGGCAGTACTAGAATGTTGCAAGAACTCTGGACCATTTACACCATCGACTTGCTCATCTGCTAAGTGGGGCTAATAACTCCTGCCCCGTCTACCTCCAACCGTGCACACCAAACCACCTCAGAATAGGTGAGAAAATTTTGTAATGTGTAAGATGACACATTATTTTAGTGAATGAACTTGCCAGTAGCTAGTCTTAATTTACAAATATCATGGAAAGTCCCAAATTCCCAAAGAGTTGAATACAATTATAATTATTTAACTCTTATCTTTATTTTGCTTAATAATCGCATGCATCTCTTACTTAGGCAAGAAAGCTGAATTTCCTTTTTGGGCTGCCCCTTCTGCCTGTATTACAGCTGGCTTTTTCTATGTTTGGAAAAGTCACTGAACCCAGCCAAGGCTGCAACAGGGAGGCCTCAGTGTTGATTAAAATGGGCAAGTTTGGCACTTATGTCCTAAATCTAATCTCCAAAGACAGGACAAGACAAAACAAAACAATGTCCCGTTCCATGCAATTTCAGAACACAGAGCTGCCCTAATTCTTGGTCCACCAACCAAAAATCTACCATTTTAGGCAAGAATCAAACAGACCATCGCTCTTCTATGTAAGCTTTATAATAACACATTCAAAATACATGAGCAAGGGGCTGGGGATTTAGCTCAGCGGTAGAGCACTTGCCCAGCAAGCACAAGGCCCTGAGTTCGATCCCCAGCACTCTCCCAAAATATGAGGAAGCATCGTCAGAAATGTCAAGATTTAATTGCGCTTGCAGAGCACACTTTACTGTTGTACTTTTATTTTTTTTGTTCTAGAGAAATTCACAATGTACATCTACTTGTGTAGTTCTTAAAAGGCCTGGGCCATGCAAGTAGGCTTTGAGGCTTAGAGGTGGTTAAGTCCTGGGATGGAACTTCTTTACTTCAAGTTTTACATGTTTACCATTTAGTCATTTATTTTTCTTCCTGTTTTTCTATTTCACCATGTATCTTTTCCTTTGCAGGGGGAGGGGCCTAGTAACTGAATATATGCTTTGCAGAGAATTGGTGGCATTTTATTACAGTAAATCTGAGTAACAATAACAACAATACATGACCCTATCTTTCTCCTTGTCTGTGGAAGTGGCCTCGAACTTGAAATTCTAGGCGTTCCATTGTCTTCAGGTAAATGGATTTCCACACTCTGTGAGCTTAAGGAAAAAGGCATGGGAGGGACATTCTGGGGACTGCTTTTTTACTGGTAAAATAAGCACCCTTGAGTCAAAGTTTCCCCGTGCCTCTTTTAGTCCTGAAACCCTCGTGACTTATTGAGAAACATCTCCAAACACAATCCCATTTATTCAATGGATAAGCCTGACAAACACAGCCACAAAACGCAGGACCCACACTCCTGACATTTTTTATAAAAATACTTCCTATCTCCTTTATTGCCTTGAGTTTCCATTCATATTTCTACAGCTAACAATCATTTGACAACAATAAAAGCCATGAGTAAAATAACACCATTTTTTTAAAACACCATTCAAGTCAATCTTTTGCAACCACTTGTTCACGTCACAGAAAGAGTATGAATTATTTCCACTGTGAAAAATTACATTTTGAATGACCACAATTTACAGAGATGATCACTGGGATGCTTATTGGGTGGGATCAGAGCAGCGATGCTAATTATCAGCTGGTCACTTTAGCTGGCTAATATCTAATCAAAGCTCTGGCCTTAACCAACCAAATGGTCTAGAATAAGCTTTAGTTTCCTTCTCTGTAAAGTGGGAATTGGGTCATTGACTTAGCCCTTGAGAAGCACTTGTAATCATTCCAAATTTCAGAGGGCAAATGACTGCCTGGGACCACCTCAGAGTCTTTGGACAATGCATTTATTCTTTGGGGCCATTAGTGGAATCATTCTGTTCTGTAGCAATGATTGACTAATGTTGCCCCAATGGCCCCAAAGTGTTAATGTACTTTCCATATACCTCCTGCCTCCTCTGTGTAAATCGACTAATCCATCAGATGGCGCTTCTGACAAATCCATTTGCTTGACATAGGTGGGCATTTTACCTCCAGAGAGTACTTCTTCTTGGCTCATAGAAGAATCAGGGCCAAACCCCAACAGGCATCTATACACTCTGCATCTATGTACTGCGTCACATAGTAGTTTGGGTTTTTTTTTTTTTAAATGAAGTATGGGGTGTTAACTACCATAACAGTGTCCCCTGCCATTGTTATAGTCTCTGATCTGTATAAGAACAGCGCTGAGTGGTGGGGTTGGAATTATTTGGTAGAGTCTTGATTTTAACATTTCCTTATTAATAACGGCTATGGGGTATGAAAATCTAACACCTGTCCTTTTCCTCCTTCTATCTAGACTCAGAGAAAAAGGACTTTTGAAGAAGGTGAGTCTTACATATGGTCTAAATCCCTCTCTTCTCCCTCCCTCCCTGTCTCCCTCCTTCACTGGGCTTGAACTTGCGACCTGCTGCACATTCGAGTGAAGGCTCCAACACAAAGCTACAGCCCCAGACCTGGAGCCCTTTTTTTCTTGTCTCCTCAAGTAGCATTTTGATCAAATGTTCTCACTCTTTCCTTCATCATTAAGCTGTTTTTTAAGCTTTGTTTTTCTTCCAACCCGTGTGAAAAACCTTAATCTTAAATAAATCATTTCTTCCCTCCACCTTATGGCACTCTTTGCCCTTTTCCCTCTTTTTCTTCTTCTTCCAAGTTGTGCTGTGGAAGAGAGGTTCATGTTTACTCTCTACTTCTCTGCTCATTTACTCCATAACCCACCATACCCTTCTCTGAATGTGACCACTAGGCATTCTGGGTGTTTAAGAACCAATAAAATTACTGAAATCTATAGAAAAATGAATTGGCTCGAATATAAAAGAAGACTAGAAATTTAAATTAGTTATAATTTCAAAGGGAAATTTTAATTGCTTAAACATTTTATGAAACAAATTTAATGTGGAATTTGGTACATGTTAGTGTTTGCTATAAGCTGGGGGAGGATTGTCAGATCCTCATGCTCAATCAGCATGCTCAATATCTAGGAGAGTTCTTAGCAGTCCTGATCAGAGATCTGCTAATCGCCACCTCCAATGGACCATTTTGTCTTTATTAAAAAGTGAAGCAGCATTTGGTAATATTAGTCATGTGCTCCTTTCTCTTCCTTTTCCTCTTTCTGGTAGGTATCACCGTATTCTATCTTTTGGCCATTCTCTCTGACTATTCCCACTTGCTTGGTCTCCTTTGAACTACTCTGGTGTCTTTGGCAGTGTTCTTACTGTATTCATTTTTTTTCTTGGAAATTTCATCCATACCCAGCATCCATGCTCATTATATTCTGAACTCCACTGCCATCCATGCTGGCATCAATGGGAACTGTTCCCATCTCTGTTCCTTAAAGTCAGCTATGTCCAGGGTTCTTACTGGAGCAAATGACATGTTATCTGTCACATTCTGGATCTTAAATACTCCCCAAAGGCTCTTTTAGTCCCCACCTGGTAGCACTACTGAGAAGTGGTAGAAACTTTAGGAAGTGGGGCATCGTTGAGAAAATCGGTCACTGGGCAGGGGTGAGTCCTTGAAGGGTTAATTTTGTCCTTGGCATTCTTGCCCCAAGCCCTCCAACCCCTGCCACCTGGCTGCCACGAAGTGAGAAGCTTTCCTCTGCCGCACCCTTCTGCCAGGAGGTACAGCCTCACTACAGACCCAAAACTACAGAACCCTGTGACCGTGGCCTGAAACCTTTAAGACCATGAGCCAAAACGAATATTTCCTCCTTTATGCTAGTTTTCTCAGGTATGTTGCCATAGCAATGGAAAGCTGACTAATACACTTGCCAGTTGATGGCTTGATTCAGAAATTGAGGCGATATAAATTTTCCTCTTTTACATCTTATTTTAGTATATGTGCTGCCGAAGAGAGCATTCTCTTTTACATCTTGTAGCCAATCAAGCAGTAATTCCTGTCTGTTCAATTCTTATCATCTCATCAATCTGTCTATGCCTCTCCATCTTTTAAACCTACAATTCTGATTTTGTCATTCCCTCATTTAGTCCCTTCAGTAGTTCCCAGTGACCTTAGGACAAAGCCTGAATTTCTACAGTAAGTCACAAGACCCTCCCTGAGCTGGCCTCTGCCTCCCTCCATTCTTCCACTAGACAGGTCTTCCTTGAAACTCAAAATTTTGTTGGTTGCCCCCCACTACCTACCACTATTACACTTTCATGTACTTGGGGCTCATCTCCCATAACTCTCCATAATGCTTTCAATTATGTATCCAGTGTCTGTTTCCCCAATAATGAACATGCCTAATATTTACTGAGTACTGCCTGTGTGCTAGAAAGTTTCACATTCATCGTCTCATTTTAACCATCACAACCACTAGGAGATAGGTCCTATTATTACTTCAGTTTTATAGCTCATGAAACTGAAGCACTGAGCAATTAAAGGCTACACAGCTAGTATGGGGTAAATTAAAGCTAGAACCTAGGCAGTCTGCATCCGGAGCCCATGCCATGTCCATAACTAATACTGCTTCATCGAAACAGTAAATATTAGACAGGGCCCCAATCTTGTATTTCCCAAGTCCGTCACGGGATTGGCGAATGATAACTAACATCAGATCGGCACGTGGAATTGCTGAAACAGTTCACACAGTCCAATACCGAGGGTGGCAGCGGGGTGTTCCACAGTCACACCCTGACCCACCTCCAATCTTACCTCCCAGCCTTTCTGTCCCTTCTTCCCTATTTCCTTTCTTGCAGCCATAGAAGGAGTTCTCTGAACAGGTCAAAGTAGTTCCCACCTCTGCCTTTTGTATGTTCACTAACCCACTAGTCCATTCAGTGGTCCATTCCTCTGTTGAAGGACGAAGAGAAAGTTCTGTAGGACTAAGAAAACACAAAACAGAAGTAGCCTGAAATCGAGTTTTTGTTTCCAGGGCTCCTTTCAGGTGTCCCTTCTCATGTCCTCTCTTGGCAGTGCTCACAGACACTGGGCAGTATCACACGCCTTTACACGGTGACCTCTCCCATCCGACTGTCAGATACTTGTACCCTCTCTGCACGCGCTGGTCTCAGCATAGTGGGTTCCTGGCATACAGGAGCCTGGAAATCAACAGTTGGTAAAGAGACAAATGGGGCCATGGTCCTTTCTGTGAAAACACTCCTTTGTGATTCATTGTACAACTCTGTGCACTTATGTGCATAAATTTAGGCTTCTGTTTGTTTACAGAATAGGTATATTTTCCTTGACATATAAATATAAGAGAGACTGGGAATATCCAGCATTATTTATCATTTTATTTTAGACATGGAGATATATATGTGTGTGTGTGTGCATGTAATGCTTATGTAAACTCACATACAGATACACTTGTGTGCTTTTGCCTGTGTGGTGAATATAACTTGAGAAAATAAGAATATACACTATCAAGTGCATTCCTTTGTGGGCTCTAGATACGCTGAAGAATGCTGTGTTACACAATGTTAGTATATTTTCTGAAAGGCAAGGTGATCTTAATGATTTTCTTGTCAATGAAAAAGGACTTTTTCCATTATTTGAAATAAGTTCCAAATGTTGGGCTACTAACATGCTCTGTGTGTGGGCAAAATGCCATATATAGTATATACAGTTTGGAGCCACAACAGAACACACTGCTCACTAGTTTTGGGGGGAGATTTGACATATGGAGGGGCTCTCTGAAAATTATAATGAGATGCAAACTTAAACCAATGTTCCCTTTTCCACAAATACATAAAGGGCAGCTCTGACCCACTCTGAGGGATCAAAGCTCTTAGTGTAGTTGGTGGGGCAATGCAGTCCTGTGTCAGTCCAAAACTGAGCTCCTCCTTCCCTCTCAGGATAGGTTTCTCACCTGCCTTGCGCAGGACCAGTAAACTTTTTTGGCCCAGAGTGAGGTAGTACATACTTTTGGCTGTGGACCACACAGTGTGTGTTACAACCACTTCACTTTGTCATCATGGTATGAAAGCAGCCACATATTATGTAAACAAATGATTATGGCTGTTTCCCGATTAAAGTGGGTGTGCCTATTTTCCAATAACATTGATTAGTGAAAACAAAGGGTAGGCTGGATTTTGCCAGTGGGTCCTAGTTACAGACTCCTGGATGAGAAGAATGCCAGGATGCCTATTAGCTTTTCTCTGCTGTGGTATTCAATTTCAGTGATTGTAGGAGAGCTCACAATTGGGGACAGAAAGGGAAAAAAAAGAGGAGCACACTTTAAAGAACCATCGGGGGATGTGATTACTATATTTGACTTATCTTTTCACTTCGAGTCTTTTAACTTTGCAGCATAATGCCCCTATTATATTTAGCAATTAGAGTGCCATCACCAAGTAAGATGTAAAACCATTATTCCTCGCAGAGAAAAGGCTTGCGGTATGAAATGATGCACGCAAGGAGTGTGGGTGATAATTTACTCATACAATCATTTCTATTTCAGTTCTATGGCAAGTATTTCTAGAGAAGGTTCACACAGCAAGAAGATCTTTAAGATGTGCACACCATAATTAACCTTTTTATATACTCTGATAGAAATATCAATAACTTTTCCTCCTTTAGCAGTATGAACTTTACTCTTGGCCTATGGAAATGATTTGAATGGAAGAATGATGAGAAAAAAAGTCTTTATGCCTTGAGTTTAAGGCAAAATATATTCTTCCTGCTATTTTTATTGTATGGTAAGTTCAAGACTTTGAAGATCTCTGTGTCTCTGTGTTGTTGTTGTTCCTTGCTCAGGGGATTAGACAGCAAGTAGTGCCTGCATTGTGTTTAGGTCACTGAATACTGAGCAGGTTCTCTGGACTGAGAATATTAGTGTGCTGAGCATCAGCATCACCTGGGAACTTGTTAGAAATTCAAATCCTCCAATCTCACCCCAGATCCACTGACTGAAACTGCTGAAGGCAGCCCTAGCAGTTTAAAAAAGGCATCCAAGGTATTCTGATGCCCCATAAAGATGGAGAGCCACTGGTATAGATTATTACCTTCTAGAAACATCGGTTAAGGGCAAGACCTCATGTACTGACCAGAATGAGTCTGGAGTTGGAACATTCAAAGATGCAAATGTAATGAGCTTCTAACTCTATTACAAGAAGAAAAAGGCTGAGCAAAGAAAACAGTAGGGAAGAAGAGAAATAGAACTTTGGCGGGCAAGAGCAATTAGAAAACCCCAGAGCGTCTATTTGCCACTAAGCTCACGGCAATGTCTCCAGTCAAGACATGTGTTCAACGACCCTCTGTGATTGATGGGTGAGAACTCTGCTGGGTGACACAGACAGACATGAAGGTGACATGTGCCCCAACTGCAAAGAGTTCACAGTCTTGGCATGAAAAAGAAAAAAAAAATGGCTCCCTGAGAATTTATAATAAAGTCAAGAGAAAGAAGTTGGGGGGGAACAAGAGAGAGTGAGAGCAAGAGAGAGAGGAGAGAGAAAGGAGGAGGAAGAGGGGAAGGGAAGGAGGATGGGAAGGACAAAGGAAAGGAGGAAGAGGAGAAGGAGGAGGAGAAAAGAAGGACAGAGAGTAAGCACTAAAATGTTGTATTTGTACTAGAACTTTTAGGAATCTGTTCTTTAAATTCCTCTGATTACTTAATGGCAAACTGTGCTTTGACTCAGAGATATAAACCCTTACAATTCTGTATTCCACATTTGCCACACTGGACAGAACCACAGGAGAAGTATAACCAGAAGCTCTTCCTTCCCCTATGTTCACAGCTGTCAAAAAGCACAGATGCATGGGTTAGTGCAGGAGACTCAGTATTTGCAATGACTTCCTCATTCGTCTGATGAAATCCAAACCCCTGATGTGATGGTATTTGGAAATAGGGCTTTGGGGAGGTGAGAGGTCGTGAGGGTGGGGCCTTCATGAGTGTAGTTAGTGGCCTTATCAAAGAGACCCCAGAGAGCTCCCTTTCCCTCTGCCATGGGAGGACACAGAAGATGGACTTCTATGAAGCAGGAAATGTACCTTACTGGACACTAAATCTGCCATGCCTTGAACTTCCAAGCCTTCAGAATTGTGAGAAATACATTTCCATTGTATGTAAGCCACGTTGTCAGCATTTAGTTATGGTGGCCTGAATGAACTAAAGCAGTCAGGAACAACCTATTATACTAACACAGCCTGATCATTTTTCTAGTCCTGTAGCATGGTATTAACCTTGGAACCTCATCACGAAATCACCTTTGGGTCCCCAAGTAGAGTGTCACTTGTGAGGCCATGCTGTTAAAAACACAAAATTGAACAGCACTGTGATTTTGGAGTTTGCATAATTCTAGAAGTCACCTTGTCAAAGAGCCTCAAATGTTTTCAAGTATGACTTCATCAGTTTAGTAAAATGATACATATGTTTATTATCTTTTTAAAAAATCAAGCAACACTGAATTGGAAATAAAGAAGTAATTTCCCAAAGGAAAGATTACCAACATTTGATGAACAGAATATATAAATACAAATAAAAGGATGGCTAATTAGAAATGGTTTCAGAAAGAGGGATCATATAGTATGTGCTCTTTTAAAAACATTTTTATTTTGGAATAATTTTAGATTTACAGAAATGGCGCTAAGACAACAGACAGTGTTTTTGAATACCCATCACTTGGCTGCTTCTCTATAAAAATATGTACATAGTAACAAAATATATAATATTCCACACACATAGACACACACAATAAGGAACTGGCTCGCAGAATTAGGAAGGCTGCAAAGTCCCAGAGTCTACAGCCAGCAAGCTTAAGACCCAGTTAGTGAAGGCCACAAAAAAAGTCCAGCTCAGAGCAGAGAGGCAGAAAGAATTCCCCCTTCCTCAGCCTTTGTTTCCACTAATGTCTTCAAGTGAGTGAAGCCCCATATTATGGAAGCCAACTGCTTTACTGAGTGCACCCATTCAAATGCCCTCAGAGACACACCCGGGATAATGTCTGATCAACTGTCCTGGCACCCTGCGGCCCAGTTGAGTTGTTCCATGAAATTAACCACCATAAAGTTACACACTATGTTTATTTTTATTTTTTGGGGGAGTTGCTGGGGATCAAACTCAGGACCTTGCGCTTGCCAGGCAAGCGCTCTACCACTGAGCTACATCCCTAACTCTGGATACATGTTATTTTTAGTACATGAGCTTAATATAATATCCAACTTGCCTCCATTTGAAACGCTCACAGCAAGCAGACAGCCCTCTTAGCTGCCCCAAACTTCTGTCACTGTCACTCCAGCCGGATAGCAGGATGCTGTGCTTGAACCCAAACTTTAAAAAAAATTATAACTTAGTTATGTGTTAAGAAAACTGATGAAGTACAGATGTAAGAGAAAGCAATTTGTTTCCATAAACACTAGGAGTATGTTAGAAAGACTGTATAAATGTGGAATAATTAAAAATGTGCTTTCAAATAGGCGTGAGCATGACAATGATAAAATTGGGGGGGAATTTATGGGGATCCTGCACTCAGATTCCTTCCCAAGTATCTTTCAGTTCTTGTTTAATTTTAAAGAAACTGAAACTGGGTATCCTATAGAGAGCATTATTGGTGTAGTTCATGCAAAAACGATGGCCAGGGGAATTCCAATCAGGTGGCCGAGATCAGGTATTAGCCTCAAGTTAAAAGACTCTAAAATGACAGATGACTAGATACGTATATTACATACGTTAGACTAAAACATGCAGTTGGGGGAGATGAGAACGTTCTGGAGATGGAAAATGGCGGTGGTTGCACAACAGTATGAACATCATTGCCACAGAGCTGAATGCTTGACGTGTAAATACTGTTGTGCATCTGTCATCACAATAAATGTACAAAGTAACTATATTTTACATTTCTCTGTTTCGGCCAATAGTTTTTATTAATACAAATGGTTGTATTAGATAAGAGGTTTTATTCTGTATTATTTTCATGTTAGTTTAACAGAAGGAAAGGATACCAACATGAAACCAAATCAATTTTAAGTAAACGATTCGCTTTTGAGATTTTAAATCAAGGGATTTTAATTTCTACACTGCTCGAAGATAAAAGACAGGAAAATCTTTAAGAGTTAGAGCAGCGGTTCTCAATCTGAGACAGTGCCATCTTCCCGAGGGTGCACTTAGAAAGGTATGGGCATGACGGGTCATCAGGATTACAGGAATCTAGCACTCTTCAGAGATGCCGAGCATCTGATCACGCACAGGACAGATCCCACCTCAGAACTGCCTGCCCCAAAGTCAAATGCTTCTCCAGTGACAAACCCTTCGGAAGATGAAACACATCTTTTTTTTTCTAATAAAATCTAACCTGAAATGCAAAATTTTATCAGAATAAAAATACATATACAGTAGAAATGTTAAAATTATTTCACGTGACATTTCTCTTTTTTCTCCTTCCCACCCTCCCTCTCTTTGTAGTGTATGTGATATGTTTTTAAAATTATGTTTCTAGCATGACCAAGGCCCAGATTTAATGTCCACCAACACAAAAAAAATGATGTTTCGATTTTACACAGTATCTATTGACTTCTTTATGAAATTTGAGAAAAAGACACCATTTCGCTTTCTTCCACCTGTTTCCCCCTTCCAACCCCATTTTTTTTAGTTAAATTATCCTCTACAATGGCCAAGTTTTTAACATTTACATCTTGTTCTGACAGCATAATTCAACGAGTCATTTAGTCTTGATTCTGTCTTAAATAATTTGGTCCTCCGCATCACATCTGTTGACATCCTTGCTTCTCCACTGCTGCACTCTGATTTATCTGTTTGTTGCCTAGATTTTGTTACACTGAGTTTTAAACTAATTTGTTTATTTTTATTCCAAGCAAGGTTCATACATTTTGATTTCTTTACAATCTTTCATGCTTTCTATCTCTCTATTGCAATTACCCTGGGAAGATAATTTGACAATGCTTAAAATTTTCAAGGCGGGTTTTTATTTGGTGATTGTTTAGCTCCTTGAGTGAACACTGCCCTATCATTTCTTTTCTCAAATTATACTTGTTCATTTTTGGTACCTAGGTAATGCACAATGATTTATGGATCATTTTTAAATTTGCCATATAAATCTGTTGAAATTAACTGTTGAATTCTTAGTGATTTCACATATAAAGTTACATGCGCTTCATTTTTCCTATAAGCAGATTTAAAAGTATTAACTCAGTTGTTTTACTAGTTAGGGATTACCTGAATTTTATAATTCTTAACTCAATTTCAATAAATTATATTTTCCCATGAATTATTTCATTTTATCTGGGCTTTCAAATCTACTGGTGTAGACTACTTGTGGTATTTTCTTTTTAAACAGTGTAATGATTATGTGCCCTTGTTAGTCCTTATATTATTTGTAGTCTTTTTTCTCAAGAAATGCTACGAAAAGATAGTATATTTTTAATCTTTTCAATAAGCTTTTATCCTTATTAATGTTGTAGTCTTGTTTTCCTTTTATGAAATTCTGCTATTTTCATTTTCTTTTTTTTTTGTGCTTAGTCTCATTCTTTTCTAAATACCTAACATGGTTGTTTAGTCCATTTTCAGACTTTTTTTTTTGCTAATACAAACACTTATAAATGATAGACCTCATTAAAAATATTGATTTTGACATGTTATATTTTCAGAATTTAGCTGTATTTAAAAATTCATTATGATTTCTACTGTAAATAAGGACAAAGAGGTGTAATAGATATTATATAAAAGGAAGAAAATATACAAAAGAGAAGAGTACTAGAAAGAAAGAAGGGGAAAAGCAGAAAGGCAACAAAGGAAAGAAAAGGGAAAGGGAAAATATGGAAAATTAAGAATAAACCTGCTGTAAATAGGGAGGGAGGGAACAGAGGGGAGGGGTGGGGAAGAGGGGGGAGAACCAAGATGCATCATGTACAGGTACAAAATAAACGTGATGAATGTAACCATTATATGTAAAATGTACCAATACATGTTCTTGGTTTAAAATAAAAAAAATTCATTATGATTTCTCAGTTGACCCATGAATGATTAAATATTCCTTCCAAAGATGTGAGAATTTTTCAATTTTTTTTTGCCATTGACTTCTATCTTACTTGAACTGTCATCCAGAAAATAGAACTTTTCCAGGGAGTGAACTTTAGAACTGAGGTTCATATAGTTTAAGTCTATTGATAAACTAAGTTTTTGTTTAACTCTCATGCTTGAGAGATGATAGACTTTGCTCTCAACAGTTCAAATATATTATCTCATTGCCTTCCTTTTTCTGTAGTCACTAGTGAGCATTCTGCTGTTCATGAAATAATCATTTCTTTGTCTCTGATTTCTTTCTTCTCTGGCTGCCTTAAAAACTTTGAGTTCATTTTTCTACAGAGTCACTACTGTGTAATAGCTAAGCACTGGTTTTCTTTTTATTTATCCTGCTAGGAAATACTGCACTTTCTAAAACTGTGAATTCATTACTTTCAGCATTCCTGGAAATTTCTCAACTATTATCATTCCTCAATTAGCTTTATTCTCTCTTTCTGTGACTCTGATTTGACAGGTTAGACCTCATTTTATCTCAATGTTTTAAATTATTCTAATATTTTCCAGCTTTTCAAACTATATTCTGATAAATTTATTGTATTTGTTTCTATTGTCAAGTTCATTAATTCCCTTTCTGATGTAGCTAATCTACTTTGTGGCACTTTTTTCAATATTTACATATTTTATATCAAGATATTCCATTTAGCTATTTTCAACATCTGATCATCCCTGATATTTTTCTGTTGTTTGCTCATTATTTTGATCTATGCTTTATTTCTTTAAATACTTCATAAACAACTATTCTGTTATCTGACAGATCTAAGATAGATGTGTCTAGTGGTCTTTGATTGTGCACTAATATTTGCCTGATTATAAACTGTAAAATCTAAGGATACCCTATAAGAAGATTTGGTTTTTGCTAGTTGGTAGGAGAACCACCAATCTGAGGCCACTTTTGCTTTCTTTAAAGGTCCTGGCTTAATGCTGAATGTTAGGTTCAGTCTCCTCTCCTTGCTGTGGACTCCAGGCTCAGTACCCAAATGGCAATTTACAGTACTCCTATTGGCATCATTCATCAGTATAGTAGTTCCCCTCTTTTGCTTCTTGCTTAGCACATTTATCTGCTTAGGGATCTAAGCTCTCACACTGACTCGGCTTGTACCTTTTTATTTCTTTTGTGGATGAACAGGGATTGGACTTGGAGATTATTTTACCGATTTTCAGGGAATCTAGCAACAAACCAAAGTGTTTTATTTAGCATCTAATTAGTTTCCAGAAGAGTGTCTTGTCTGCCATTGCTGTGGAAATGGAAGTCATATTTTACAAAAAATAAATTATATGTGCTGACCATTCTGTCTCCATTTCTTCAGCATATTATGATAGAAACAGTCAAATATCTATAACTATTTTTATATTCTCAGTTTTGAAATATGTAAACTGAGGCCAAAAAAGCTACATGATTTATGCAGGTCATGTCAAAGAGCGGGCTAGAAACTGTTCCACATCAGTTCTGTAATCTTTAAAAAATACCTCCTAATACTCTTTAGACCTGACTTCAAAATACATGCTATGCTGAATTCCACCTATAGTTGTTCATAGTATAACAAGGACTACAATTTTATTTTTATGTCTATTCATACCCAAGTCTAGGTAATATATCTCCATATAATGACATATATACATAAATAAACCCAAGTGTATTTAGAAACTATTATAAAATACAATTTAATATTTGACTCTAAGAAAGATACCTTAAGGGAAGCTGTAGATTCCTAATGGTGTCTTTCTCTAAAAAGCATGACCTTTAGGCTCAAAATAATTGTACACATGGAACATATGTACAAGAGCAAATAATTCCTGAGAAAGATTACAATAGCTTGCATTTTCTTTATACTAGGCCTCAAGTAGTCTCTTAAATAATCTCTTCACCAAGTTCAGGCAGAGGCAAAATTATAAATTACATGAAGAAAATAATGAAGAGAAAAAGTGAGATTTCTTATGAGCACTATTCGCCAACAGCCCTCTAGGAAATCTGTCATTATGCATAGTCACTAACAGCACAAAATTAATACTCTTGTCCAGGGAAAGCAAGTGCGAAAATCAGTAGCAATCAGTGAGCAGTCTTTTCAATTTAGGGAATTATGCTACCAGAGAACCTGAGAGAAAATGATTACAAATGCACAGCATTCCAACAAAGTTCTGAATATGTTAGAAACAACGTGGGTTTCTTAAATACGATCTGAAAATTCCTGTTTTATTTAGAAGATGTATTTTAAAAGTTTAGTGAATTTGATGAACGTCCTAAACTTCATTTCAGATATGTATTTTGAGTGTCCGAGGTGAAGAGATGTTTCAGGGTTCGTTTTGGATGATTTGGCAATAAATATCTCTTTTTAAAAGTTTTCATACCCCCCGAAACTCCAAGAATATTTTAGTGTCTAATTTTTGTTTCCACATCGACATGCAAGGGAAGATCGTGTACTCATATTTTTTTATTCTTTGATTTTCTCTCCCATTCAGTTTTTTTTTTTCTGCCCCCGACACCCCAGCGCCTACATCCTACCTTTGTCCCACCTTGCCAATACCTCTAGCAGGTAGTTCCAATTCTCAAAAGTAGATAGTGTTGGGCTGGGGATGTAGCTCAGTGATTAGAGTGCTTGCCTTGTAAGCACAAGCGCCTGAGTTCGATCCCCGGCACCACCACCAAAAAAAAAAAAAAAAAAAAAGTAGATAGTGTTTCAGGCAAATGTCATGTTATTTTGTACATACTTGCTTAGGCATTTCTTTTGAGGAATGTGAATCTTTCAAAAGTGTGTATTGCTAAGATTGCTCACAGCAAAGCCACATATGCTACAACTCTTGAAAATCACTAATACATGAAAACATTTATGAATTTTATTGGGTGAAGGTTAAGTGTGGAGTTTGGAGTGGCAGAGCCTGTGTCACCCCTTAAAGGCGTCTGTGTCACTAGAACAGAGAGGAATGTAGTTTCAACAAGCCAAGACTTTAAAATGGCAGTCCTAGAGCGAACTTCTAATTTTTTTAGTAAATGATTCTCTAAGTGATTGCTCAGGACATTGATTTGTTCTTCTCAACTGTAAGTATTTTATTGGGGAAATGCTGGGGATCGAACTTGGGACCTTGCACTTGACAGACAAGTGCTCTACCACTGAGCTTAATCCCCAACCCCATCAACTCTAGCATTTATATAAAAATATGGAACATTATAAAGATGAATAATTTAAGTGACTTATCTTTCATGTACTTTCAAATCTCCTATGAACTTTCAGAGTGAAATTACTGATGTGTTTCATTGTGCTTTGCTGAGTCCTGAATTTTCAAAATCCTGTCTTCCGGGAGACTGGCGTCGCTCTCCAGGTGTGAATGGACATTCCATCACGTGTGCTACCCCTGGAGGGGTGTAAGCCACGGCACCATCAATTTAAACATTCTTTGCATCCAAATTGCCACGCATTACTATTATTTTTGATAGCTATGGCAGTTTCACTCTTTAGGGAAACTGGCTGATTCAGAGTGACTTAACAAGGAGAGAAGTTGATATCTAATACTATGTTCTATCTAAGTGCTTTAAAAATGTCCTTCTTAAAAGTCTCTTGAGAAAAAGTCAAAAGTCAGAGAAGGAGAGAAGCCTTTATACCTGGAGCCCAGTGGGAAGCAGCAGGTGACACATGGTATTTTCTCAGGAGACCCAGATTACTCATTATTTTGGTGTTTGTGCTAGTGAACACCTTCAGAGTAAAAAAGTAATTTCCCTTTTGGATTATTTAGGATATTAGTTTTGATGCTGAAGTTTTCCACATTATCCTTGACCATGATTTTTTCCTGAATGAATAAAAAAATTACATGTTTCCAACAGCACCCAAAAATAGACTTTGAAAGAGTTTGTTATTTTCCATGATTTCCTTGTTGAAATTCTCAATTACAATTTTTCTTTAAAGATGAATTAGAGAAAGGAGGAAAGAAAGAAACGCATTTAATATATATTGAAATGACATGTGTTTTATTGGGAAGGTATGAGGTTCTCCTTAAAACAATCAAAGGATGTTTCTAAACTGAAATCCCACCTACTTCTATCTAAAAATCCCAAATAACTAAAACACGAAAGTTTCTAACCAAGAATAAACCTCAGGACATGCAGAACACTGGACCTGCTTGAAGTTGTGCCTGTCCATTTGCATCTGCCACCTCAAACGTGGTCTGCTAGAGGACAGCCAGGACAGAGGGGCTTTCTTAATCTACCCGCTGCCTCCCACCCCTGCCGGAGCGTCTCTGGGCTGTGCTCAGGGCACAGAGGAGAGCCAGAAAAGCACAAAATCAACCACAGTTTGGGCTCCTTGACTCACTGCTGCCTGCCCTGGCTATCCCACTCAGAACTCCAATTCTGAGTGGCCAGAAAAGCTTTTAAATCCTTGTCCAAGTCCCTCTCAGCCAACTCGGCACACGAGGTGGCCTCTAGAGTGTTCCAAACCGAGCAACACTCATGGCAACTTCTTCGGCACTGAGCAGGCAACATGTTGGGATTCTTGCCGTTACTTCCTTGGGAACGGCTTACTGGGATGTTCTTAACATCCTTACAAGCAACTGTGCTTAAGAGCATAAAAGTTATTAAATTACCTAGGGAGAAAAATATACCAGAAACATGACAGTACACAGTGAAAAGTAACGTCATATTTCTACTTAGTTCTGTGTAAGACTATATAAATGAGTTGTTTGTTTTAACTAAGTGCTGCAGAAAGAGAAGGATCTTGATGTTAATGAAAAGGCAGAATCCATCTAGAGCACCTGGAGGGAAGTTGTAGGGGTTGGAGTGTTTCGTATCTCTTCTTCTGTGCATTTTTGGTTAGATAAAAGAGCAATAACTTCAGGAAAACACAAACATTTTTGGAATAGAAAATATACCTCTTTCACTTTCTAAGTTGAAATCAGAGGCCAAGATCCTTGTTGCTGGCGAACAACAGACAGTAGCGACACCCTCAAAGCATTTTGAGCGGACAAGCCATGTATCTGAGCAGGATCTACGGGAGCCCGGGGGAAAACCGAGTTTGGACTGCAGTGACTGAGAAGATCTAAATGCTAGTGAGACACTAAATTGCACCTCAACACATGAATTTCTTCAGTCTTCACACTAGCTTATGTCTCTTAATTAAACATAATGTTCCCTTATAATTGTGCTAAGTGCTTCACTAAAGTTCTATTCTACAGAAAAAATTATAATTGTTGTTGGTGTGGCTGGTTCCAGACCTACAGGAAGTCCTAACTGGAATTCTACCTACATGCTGGCATTCACCACACAGAACTGAGTCACAAGGTTGTGTCAAACGTTATGAAAAATCAGAGTAAACACTTAAGAAACATTTATTATTACATCCATAAAAGAGATCTTTACTGAGCATCTCTATTAATTCCACTGGATCCAAATGCCAATACCCGAGATCTAAGAATTCCTTACCATTTCCAATGAATGAAGAGGAAAGATAAATCTAGAGTTTTATCCTTGGGTCTAAATGAAACTACCTTAAGTCCCAGAGAATTTCAGTTTGGGGCTATTTCCCTTCTTCAAATACAATGCCTCTAACCTTGCCATGCTGTGGAATAAAGGTGATAAAGTGGAAAGAAAAATATTCTAAAGTGAAAGAAAAATTAAACACAATCATGCAAAAACCAGGAAATTAAAAATTAACGTTTTCCTATAAAGGACGGAGGATGACTAGTTGAGATATTGAGTACTGGCAGAAAGGGCCATAAGGAAGACTTACTGTTGTTGGGAGGGTCTTAGCCTAGCATTTCATGACTTTTGGGCTTCTAATTTTATAGTCAGACAATTTTATTCCTATAATTAAACAAAAGAAGGTGACATGTGATAAATTCATAGTAATTAAAGAGTAGCAGGAAGAGGTAAATTTAGTGAATCTGAAGCAAAACATTTCAGAAGAGATGTACACACACACACACACACGTACACTGATGGTAGTAAGGTTCCAAGTCAAATAATTGGGATGAGCAACAGCTTCTAGTCAAATACTGGAAAATTTTATACCACATCTAAGCAAGAAGGATGGAATTTGGTATGGTGTCTGAGAAGACAAAATCCAATGTCTAGTTATGAATATATCTTAAAATTATCCTGTGACTCTTCAAGTATTTGAATTAATAACAGTTCTCTAGGCCAAAATTCAGTCTAGAATATGTGCCTTTCTAGCAAATAAAGCAGTTGTTACAGTGATTTTAACCACAACTATCAATATAAAAATGACTGGTATAGTCTGTGAGGCATTTGCTTCACAGATGAAGTCATAAATATAAAACAAAGTTATGCGTTATCTTGTATCTCCTTAATGTTAATGTCTCATATATATTTTAAGGGCTGGAAAATGTGTAGAAAGCTTAGTGTGCAAAAAGAGTTATACCTTCTCCCAACTCCCAACAATAGCTTTAGTAATTCAAATAAATCTTAAATAATAAAGTCATTTTTAGATGAGATTTAAAAATTAGAAACATTTGCTCTAAAAGTGCCTGTGTCTGCCTGATTCATTACAAAAAGCAAGTAATCTGAAGAATTTCTTATCCAAAATCAATAGACAACAGAATTGTGTCCCCAGGCATAAGATATTTAGCATCAAGTAAAGGATTTTAAACAAATAAGAAAAATCCTATGACCCATTGACTAAATAGGCCAGATAAAAACTCTGTGTGAGTAGGAGTCATGTTTTAATTCCAACCTGCACAGAATCAGTATAAAATAGTGAACTGATTTGATCTCTGAAAATGATCTTTTGAAATGAGAAAGGCATCATTTCCCTGAATTGTTAGGGGAGGATGTTGATAAAGAGGTATTAAGTGATTTGCCAAGAATGGTGGATAGCATCAGCTCTGGGGAAGAATATCGGGGAGACAGTCTAGTTTGCTCCTCTTCTAGATGGACACTAGGCATTTTGTGCTTAGTAAGAACCAAGGTTTGTTTTAGAACATGTGCACCAATCCTAGACTACTCTACCGAGCCCATCTCTAATTGAAGAGGGACCCATTCAAAGGCTACTGCTTCCCGGTCCGAACAAGACTGCTTTACTAAGTATTATTTGCAGACACAATTGCCAATACAGTAGCTGCACGTATTCCCCGTTTACTAAGTGCTAGGCTCTATGTTAAGCAGCTGACACATAATTTAGTCTCTAATTATCATCTGAACACTACAAAGTAACATAGTTTCCATTTCAAAGGTTAGAAAACTGAAGCTTAATGAGGTTAAGTTGCCCAAGGTCAATGAACTGAACGTAGACTTACTGAATTTTATGGTTCTTGTTTGCTTTGGCCTAGTTAGTATTCTAAAATGGGGGCAATCCATTGATAATCCAAAGACATTTGAATGCAGTGAGTGTATTTTTAGACAATTTATTTTTAAAAGAACACATCACAAAGTGTGCCTTTTTGAATACTCCCTGGTCCACCTTAACTTTGTTCTTCATTATCACTCTCTCAAAGAGAAAAAACATTCATGTACATTCATGAACCACATTAACATTTCAGCCAATGATAAACCACACACACTGTGGTGATCCCATTATAATAAAGCTGCAAAATTCCTATTGATAGTGACATTAGAGTGTAACGCATATGTGTTGGGGGTGATGCTGGTATAAACACATCTACCACATTGTCAATAATACAAAAGTATACAGAAATACTGTATACAGTGCATAATACCTGATAATGACAATAAACAGCTGTTACTGGTGTGCAGATTTACTGTACTTTTTATCGTTATTTTAGAACGTAATCCTATTTATTAAAAAAACAAAATCCAGTTAACTGTACAACAACATCAGGCAGTGGCCTTCCAAAGGGATTCCAGAGGAAGGTACGCTTAACAGGATGACTGCTCCACGCGCGTTACTGCCCCCAAAGATCCTCCCGGGGACAAGACGTGGAACTCAAGACAATCCTGATGAATCTGACCACGTGAAAGCCTAGTTAATTTTTAATAGAAAAGTTTAACAATAAAAAATTTAAAATTTAAATACAGGAAAAAAAACCCTTATAGAATAAGTATATAAAGAAAGAGATTGCTTATGTATGGGTGTTTGTGTTTTAAGCTAAGTGTTATTAAAAACTAACAAAAAAAGCTTAAAAATTAAAGGTAAGAAAGTGAAAGTTAATTTATTATGAATAAAACACGTTTATAAACTTTGTGTAGCCTAAGTGTGCTGTTTTCCTAAAGTTCACAGTAGTTGCATCCACTCACCACTGTCTCCCTGACCCACTCAGAGCAATACACAGCCCGGCAAGCCCCACTCATCCTGAGTGTTTCCATCTTTCACGCTGTATTTATAGTGCTTTTTCTATGCTGAGATACATTCGGATACACAAATACCGGCACTGTGTCACAGTGACCTTCGGTAGTCAGCACAGTAGCATGCCGAACAGGTTGGCAGTCCAGGAGCAACAAGCAACGCCACACAGCCCAGGTGTGGAGTAGGTCTAGGTTTGTAAAGTACACTATAATTTTATCCTGCTCCCATAATAAGGAAATTTCCTGACAATGCATTTCTCAGAATATATCTCCATCCTTCAGCAACACCTGCCTGTGCTCCTTCGTGAGAGAAAGTAAGCACTAAGGGATAATATTTGTTGGGCAGGGGCAAGCTTTGGAGCATCACAAACCACTTAGTATTTAAGATGCTTTTGGTGTCTCTAGAACCAATTTTTCTGGTCGAGAACACTTGGGATAGAGCTACTTGTTTGCTGCTCTGCCGTACTATGCCTTCTACTCTTTCTAAATATGAAGCCCTGATGGAAAAGCATGTGGATAGTCAGCATGGCATTTTATGGGTGCTTCATCAACTCTACCAGTGGTAACTTGGTTCAGTACAGTGGTAACTTGGTAGCTACAAGGCCATTTGTTCAAATGCACAGGCACATGATGGAATGACTAAGAGAAAACTCTCAAGTCAGGTGTCTTGGGTTCAAACTTCAGCTTCACTATGAGCAATGAGATTGCATAATTGCGCAACCCAGTGGTTCTGAATTGAGGGTGACCTTCCTCCCAAAGATATCTGGCAATGTCTGAAGACATTTTTGACCGCCACAATGGGGACGGGGGGTGGGAGACTACTGGCATCATTTGGGTACAGGCCAGGGATCCTGCCAATCATCCTACAATGCAATGAACAAAACAGACCCTCCTGCCAGAATTATCCAGTCCAAACTGACAGCTCTCAGATTCAGAAACTCTAATGGAACCTCATTCCTTAACAGACATTTCCAACCCATTTTCTTGCTGCCTCCACCGCAGAGCCCAGAGTGCTCTAGGTCTGCCTCCCTTGCAGCTTGGGATACAGCTAAGGCAAAGTTCTGCCCAGTAGATATAAGTGGAAATTAATTAGATTATTGAGGAAAGCTTTTGTGAGGCTTCTGATGAAAAACAGAAAACAAGCAACCCCGCCCCCCAAAATACCCAGATTCAACTGACCTCGACTCCTTCTCCTTTCCCTACCTTGAATATGGATGCCACACGCAGAGTTGCAGCAGTCACCGTGCTGTCACTTAGGCAGAGCCAGGAGACCCATAGAGATGATGACCCTGAGCCAATGTCATGGCACCCTGCTACACTTCTCATTATAGCAGTATGTTTAACTATTTGTTTAAACGTTCAAGATATACTCCAATTTAAAAATAGGCCAATAATAGAGTTTTTAAACTACTGTGGTAAAATACATATAACATAAAATTGGTCACTTTTTAGTCACAATGTGTTGTGTAACCATTAACATTATCGATTTGCAAAAATTTTCATCACATCAAACAGAAACTCCATACTCATTAGACTACCATCCGCCAGCCCCCATGTAAGTCCCTGGTAATCTACTTGCTATCTCTGTGAATTTTCCTTTTCTAGGTATCTCACGTGAGTGGAAAAATATATTTGTCCTTTTATATCTGGCGTATCTCACAATTTTTAAAAGATTCATCATCTGTAGCAGGTATGAGAATGTTATTCCTTTTTTTGGTAAATAATATTCCATTGTATGTCTATTTTACATATTGTTTATCCATTTATCACTTGATGAACATAAACTGTTTCTACCTTTTGGCAATAACAGTGTTTCAAAAGATAAAATATGTAAAGCACTTTGAACAATGCATACCACCTAAGAAAAAACCAGCAAAAGTAAGTTCAAATTATCACTGCAGTTATTAAGTACAAACAATCATACTCCCCTTTTCAAATTTCTTTAGTCTCAAGGGAAAATGAAGTAGTGGGAGGGTACATGGGCATAAAAGTATCATCAGAACCTACTGTTCAATTCAAAGCAAAAGATTATTATGGATCTGTGGCCATCTGCATGTAGAATAGACACAACCTCACTTTCATTTATTCATCTCTCCACCTACTTCTCTATCCATCTACTCAGAATTTTTAAAGTATTATTTATTCTATGTGAGAAACAATGTATTTCAAATCTAAGTTGAATTTATGAATGAATTTTTGGAAATGACAAAGATGAAAAGGGGGCACTTAATACACACTTCTATTGATGATAGAATAGTTCTACAATCAGTCATGAGCTTCAAAAAAGATTTTGGAGGATTGCAGCTATGTTATTTACGCAAAGTTGTCAATGAAACAGGCAATGAACCTGTTTTATGAGGTTCCTATGCTCCAAGTATTTTTAGATTTCGTCCCTCAGTATCGTTAACTTCCATCCTTTGTACCTAGTGTTGCATTCACGGGGTACATACACTAATGACCATGGTTGGTAGCGGAAGAGCGGAAGAACGCTAACGTTTCAGTTAGAACAGAACTTACCTCTACGTAATGAGAACAGGCAGAGCAGAGGGAAAATGTTCATTACAGAGGGGTACAGCAGGCCAACTTTTAGCCAGCAGGAAGTGTATCTTTGGAGAGATTCTGGTGGGTGGAAGGTAGCATATACTAGCGAACACACTTAAACAGGGAGCAGGAAAGGAGTGGGGAGAAGGAAGATAACCTTCTACAGTGAGAACAAATCTTACTTTAGCACTGAAGAGGTTTCACGCTAGTGAGGATATGGCCAGTCACAGCAGATCCAACAACTGGAACACTGTCTGCAAGTCAGGAGTTCGCTGACTGCCGCAATATGCACTGTCTTTAATACTAGAATTACCAGCTTGCCCTTCTGTATCATGTGATTTATTTACAGAGTTAAATTTCAGCATGTAACATCATCAGAAAACAAGCAGAAGAAACGGTGAGAAAATTAGAATGTCTTAGGGGTTCGGAGATAACACGTGAAAGTCATTCCTGGAGAAGGCTCATGAGGAGCCACAAAATGAGCTGTGCTAAGCAGCGAGTAGAATGTAAAGAAATTCCATCGAGGGAGGCATGAGACGGAGGAGGGGCTCGACCAAGCCCGACCACTAAACGGTAGTGAGAAGGAGACGGCCTGCAAGCAGTTCGTAGGGCCCGGGAAAGTGTGGCCGCCCTGCCAGGCACTGTCGCGCCTCACTGTGTCCTCCACCACCGTTCTGGCCATTCTTCTCACATTTTGTTACATTTCAAATCACACACTCTAGGCAAGGTAATTTTAGTTTCCAAAAAACAAAACAAACAAAACTAGCCCCAGAAAATTTTCTTGGGGTGCTCTAAACAATGACAGTTTGTCTCCAAACGACTTTTTTCCATGATTTAAATTTAATTATTTCACTTACTTGGTATTTCATGATGAGTGAACCTGCCTTTGGTAGTCAACCTGATATTGTTACTGCTACCTGCAATTTTATACTCTGGAATAAAAAGTACTGAGGATGGAGACCTTGTCTTTTGTGTTTTATGTATTGTCAAGTGCAGGGTACAATTTCTGGCACTTTATCCTGAACAAGCGTAACAAAACACACCCAGGCCGAAGGGTATCACATCTGCTGTTCTTCAGTGCAGCAGGAGGACCGCCCAGTGGTCTCCGACCTCGGGGGAGTGACAGATTGCACTGGGAAGTGAGGCCCTTATCTCCACCTACATGGAGAAACAAAGAAGGCCTCAAGTCTGTCTCCACAAACACTAGCAAAGCCTGAGTGGAAATAACTGACGCCCAGAAGATGACTGCTGTGCCGAAGGAGGGTTTATTCCCACACTCACTCTCTGATAATTGTACATTGCCAAGTGTGGAAACTTAGAGTGGCTTAAAATTACTAAGGTGGTAAACCTAAGATGGGTAGAGATAATTTTAGCAGACGTCTTTCAATTACGAAAAAAGGAAACTATTGACCCTTGACACTCATTTAACATAATGTTTTAGTCAAGACTAGACGGTAATAAAGATTACGAAGTTGCTTTTAAGTTTGGTTCTGGAGACTATTTGTGCTGAAAATCTTGTCTAATAAAAGATTTTATGGCTTCTTGATGTTATAAGGTATTTGCAAATTGTTATGTAGATAGCAGAAAGCAGAATTGTGCTAACCAATATAACAGGGTTTCTTTTTCATTTTCTTTTTACAGATTAAAAGAAAGTTCTAAGAGTTTGACTACTATTGCCTTCTCCCTGTTTGAAATGACGTGTCTCTGCATCTCTGTGTGTAGGGAAGGGAGGACCTGTGGAAATGGAAAGCTCTGCAGGATGTGACAGTTAAGGTTGTAAACATATTGGTTACCTACGCAATCGACCAATATAGCACAAAATCATTGTAATTCATCGCAGAAGTTAAAAAGTTGAATTCACAGAGTAAATGGGCAAATAAATGAGTAGGTGAAAGTACATTTCAGAATATGCTTCAACTACATGAAAAATAAAAACAATGGCATGCTTTTCTTCAGATAACTTTGTGCTTTTCCTCAAAAGTAAAATGAGCTTTTCTTTTAGAAGTATGGACCAATCAAGAGTTAATAATTCCAAATCCTTGGGTAAGGTTAGGTTACATTTTTAAAAAATTCCACAGCCTATTAAAATACCAGGTATTCCATTTTATGGTATATACACTTAAATCTAGAAAAATCCATGATTTTTAAAAAAACAAATGATTTAATTAGCATTAATCAATGTCAAATTAATAGGAGACAGAAGGAAAGTTCCTTTCAGGTAGACATTAAAGAAAACCAAAAAACAACATTCTCCACTGTTGGTAGGAATGTAGACCAGTGCAACCACCATGGAAATCGGTATTCCTCAAAAAAAGGACTGTGCAAATCGGTGTTCCTCAAAAATCTAGGCCTAGAGGTTCCATTTGACCCAGCTATTTCTCTTTCTGGTATCTTCCCAAAAGAATTAAAAGCATTAAACCACAGTGATATATGCACACTCATGTTTATAGTGGCACAGTCTGTAATAGCTAAGTCTTGGAAACAGCCCAAACATCCATCAGCTGACAAATGAATAAAGAAGATTTTTATATGATGGAGTACTACTCTGCCATAAAGAACGATAAGCTTGAGACATTTCTAGGTAAATGGATGCATCTTAAGACCATACTCTTAAGTGAAATAAACCGGACACACATATTTAAAAACTGCATTGTTTGGCTGGTGTGAGAAACTGCAAGTGTAAATAAAGACTGAAATGGATTACGTTGGGAAAAGGGAAGAAATTGTTCAAATGGGGAGGGAAATAAAAGAAGGAGGAGGGGGAAGGGATGGAGGGACAAGGAAGAAAGGGAGTAGAAGGAAAAAAATGGAAACAAAGCTTTTGTAAATAAGGAGGGGAAGAAGGATTGAAGGGAGGGGAAGGGAATGGGGATAAAAGAAGCAGCAAGATGTATCATATACAGGTACAAATTCCCTGTGAGGAATGTTATCATTATGTATACCTAAAACGTACCACTAAAATAAAATTAAAAGAAAAAGAAAAACAAACAAAAAAACCCCAAAGTTACAATACATAGATTTTTAGTAATTTACATCCCAAAAACTTACTCTAAAAACATCGCCAGAAAAGGTATAATAAGTATAAAATATTTGTATTATATTAATGATACAACAGCTACCCAACAAAAAGTAAATTTCATTCAAAAAATTTAATAAGCTAAGCTATTTAGAACATGGGATAAGTTGGGAACATTAAGGAAATGTAACATATTCTAGTGTGGACATCTAAGATTGCCTAAAGCCTTCCGACACAAACTCACAAGTATGTTCTAATGTAGACATGACTGTCACATCCTCCCTGCATCAAAAGTGATACAATCATTCACTTATTCCAACAGACTTTTACTAGGCACATGCTATATACAGGCATCAGGGGAAGAACAGAAGTGGATGTTAGGATCCATTCAGAGTTATTAAGCAGGCAAACAAACAATTACAATATGGCGGGTCGAGAACCCTGAAAGGGAAAGCATGGGACAGCAGAAAAGCATGGAAGGCTGTCCAGTTCAATTTAGGAGAAATAAGGGAAGACTTCTCAGGGAGGCTGATATCGGAACCAATATTGCAATAGGATTTAAGCAGGTGAAGAACTGACAGCAGGGCATCCCAGGCAAAGGAAAGAATATAAAGATGGTTAGAAAAGGTATGGCACTTTAAGTAGCGCAGGAAAACAGCCAGTCAAGCAAGAACACAGAGTACTGTACATGAGTAAAAATATCTCACGGTGAGGCTGGAAAGACAGGAGGGGGCTCTGCTTGCTTTAAGACACTTCAGGAATCCAGAGATACCACAGAAACCTTGAGGGGTTGAATCTGTATTTCTTTGTAAGTACTATCTGGCTTTAGTATGGAGGATGACCAAGAGGGAGGGCTAACTGGATTTAGGCAGCTCACTCAGGAGAAATGATAATGAACTGGACTAAAGGAATGACAATGGGTGTATACCACATGTGTGAGAGACAGATCCTCAAGGTGTAAAACTAACAAAAGTTTAATGTCAAATGAGTATGGACATAAAAAAGAATGAATAGATTCTCAGATTTCTCGTTTGGGTAATGCAGGGTCTCAAATAGCAAACCCTTTGAAACACAAAGGGAAGGATGGTTAACAGCAGTGACTGAGACAAAATGGCGCATTCTTCTAAAATCTGTGTATCAGTTGATGGAGGCTGTTGATTGGACCAGGCCAGACTGTGAGTCTGTTCCTTGTACCAAGGCATTCACCAAGTATGATAGTTCACACCAGGACCCCCTAAAACGGGAAAGGAATTCTTCAAATAAAAGGTGAGTAGAGCAAGGGAGATAAAAACAGAATGAATAAAAATAGCAGCTATAGAGGCTAAGAATAAGAATCAAGAGAGGTTTTTAATAGCAAATTATATGTGGAAATGGAACTTGAGAGAGTTCTGGGCTGGAGACTGACTTGAACATCAGTGAGGGCAAATCCGCATGGCTACGATTGTGCAGGGAGAACAGAGGAAGGGAAGAGAAGAGAGCCAAAGATGGAATACTGAGGAGCACCAACATTTCAGAGTAGAGCAAGAGAGAGATGTCCCCAAGGTCTGAGATGGAATGATTTGGAAGGAAATCCACAAAAGGCTGTGCCACAGAAATCAAGGGTGAAGACAATTTCAAGAAAGGGAGATCAATCAAAAGTGATAAATGACTTAAAGAAGTAGACACAGGGCATTTGGCAGATTTTTAAGGTGGTTCTAGAATAGAGGTGGTTCAGTGAAGGTTCTAACCAGGATTGAGAAATTAGATTGCCGAAGCTGATGAACAAATAAAAATAAAGACTTAGAGACACAAATATAGACTGCTCTCTCAAGAAGCTTGAATCTAAAGAGAAAAAAATGACTTTATACCTGGAGTTGAATGAGAAAGATCTAAACGTGGTTATGCGATGAAGGAATAGAACTGGTTAAGTACGAAATAAGAAAGAGATATAAGAAACTCCTAAAAGTATATTTACTGCCACTAGAAAAATAAGTCAAAATAAGGTCATTTAAAATACCTCAGTATGTTTGGGGAAAAGCATGTGAAAAGGGAAAATATTTTTCAAGGACAGGTCAGATAGGATGAATAAATTCTGGGCTGGAAACACGCTCAAGACATAACCAAGAACACACAGGTGAAACTTGGCAGTGAAATAAAACTTTAAATGAGTTAATCCACAGCACCAAAACATACTGTATTGTCTGGAATGAGTTCTTACTCATAAGGACATATGTAGTCATTATGGGAAGAGGAAAATACAACCAGAAAAACATGGAGAATACCCCAAACAGACAAGAGCCACAATTTATAGAGGCTTGGTAAACTAAGCATTATTTTCAGCTGCACAAACCCAGCTCTTACTGAAGCTGGGAAAACTAAAAAAGTTTTGAAATTCTATTGCTTTGCTTTTGGGAAATATCATCAATAATTTAATGATTTATTTTACTGGCTCACTCTCATTCATTCAAGAAGCCCCACTGAGGATTTATTATGTACTAAGTAAAATCCAATAGCACATCGCTGAGATAACACAGATTCTTCAGTGAAATGGGGGGGGGGGGGGGGTGCAGTTGTACTCTGAGGAAGCTTATTCAGTTTGCCTGTTGTATTTTCCCCCCGGTGCTGGGGATTGAGTCACACTGAGTTACATCACTGGCCTTTTTTTTTTATTTCTTATTTTGAAACAGGGTCTTGCTAAGTCATTAAATTGGCCAGGTTGGGCTTGAATTTGTGAGACTCCTGCCTCAGGTGCCCAGGGTGCAGGGATTACAGACAGGTGCCACTAATCCTAGCTTACCTATTAATATTATCTTTGTACTAAAAGTATAGAATGAAACCTGTCAAAAATCCTTTTGGCTAGTAGACGATATATATGGAGGACATGAGGTGTGGTTGAAAAACACAGCAAAAGAATGTATTATATATAGTACACTGTATTAATCTCCCGTAAAATATTCCCCACCTCAATTCAAGCACACTTATCCCATCATTCTTGCCACTTTCCAAAGCAGTTCTGGAAGTCCTTTTTTGTGATTGTCTTTAGTTGTGCTGTCGTGAATAGATTCAAAACATTTACCTATTGTGGTCATTTTGACATTGGAGAAGAGCCAGAAGTTGCCTGGTACCAGATCTGGAAGGAAGTGGATGGGGACAGGTGTAAAGTTTTTATGGATCTGCTTCCTACTGGATGGTACACAGCAGCAGCAATTACTGTATTTTTGATCACACATTCATGAAAGAGGTCTTTCAGAACTATTTCAGAAAAACAATGGGATAAGTGTGTTCAAAATGATGAGAAGTATTTTGAAGGGGACTGATGGCAATGTGTCTTTGACTGTAATAAAATTCTTAAAATGTAAACAGTTATCACAGTTTTGATCACCCTTTCTATAAAAAAAGAACACTAAAAGACCCATTGATTTTAAAAATGTAAAAGACACCAGCCTAAAGGGTTAAAGCATTTCTTTTTAGAAAAGATTCAGTATGAGGATGAAAGAAAGAGATTTCTTCCTCCTTCATTAAACTCAATTCCTAATTTCAGACTCTGAGGTAGGCATAAAATGGAAGTATATATTGTGGCAGTATAGATGTAAGTTTTAAAAATCCAACTGACTACTGGTTCTTTATAGTTTATTACTGCCAGTGCTTTCTTTTACTCATCTTTTCCCCTCTATTGCTTGTCTACACATTTAGGGTTAAGAAACTCAAATACCTGCTTGAGGTAGAAACTTCCAGATTTTCCTCACAAATAGGAGCCAAGCTTCCTGAAAGAGGAAGGGGAGAGTTTAATGTTCCTGTTTTAAGCTGTGTTAACTGATAGCTGCAGCTGGTATAGTGTATGATAGAGACTACATACAGTCTGCTCCAGATTCAAAAATATGTATGGCTACACACAAATACTCCTGAAGGCCCAAAACAGGTATGGAGGAGAAATTACATGGACAGGACATACAGTTAGGCTTTATTTTAGACCAACTGCCTGTTTGCTTTCCAGCATCCGTATATTTCTTTTTGGTCCTGAGATGGCCTACTCAAAAGACTATGTTGATCATGTCACACACAGCACTTTAGTGTACAGCATACCTTGTAGGTCTAAGGACTCGGCTTTGTTTTGCACTTGTTCTTGAATAAAACCTTTTCCTTTGTTGCCTCCCAAATGTTCTTGGCCATTATGTAGAAATACATTAATTTTAAAACAAAATAAATTATGCGCCCTTTGCACAACAAAATTCAGAGGAAAAACCACATACGTAAACCCACATACACACGATGAATTGATATCACCTTGTTCCTTCTTCTACATGCCTCAGAGTTAAAGTCAAACCCTGTGGCTACACAAGGGGTGGACCTGGCAACGGCAGAACCCAGAGGTCAGACATTGGACTGTATGTCCCCAGGAGCAGCCTAAATTGGATGCTCTCTTCTTAACTGACCTCTGAAATGGCCGATTGTCTGACTCCCTTTCTGGCCTGGGATAGTAACTAACAAGCTGTCTTTCATGGCCAGCTCAGAGTCAGGCACTGATGGGTTGCTCTGGATGCAATTATCCTTTGCTTTACCTCTGAATGTAAGGAACTTATTTCCTTTCTAAGAGTGAAAATTGGGACTGGGCAAATTCTTGATAAAGAACTCTATTCAGTTTTCTCCCAAGGATAAAATAAGATACCTTTTCCTTTGATTGATTTCTTCTTTCCCAAATGAAATGAGAGACCAACTTTATGTTTTACCAGACAGTGAGTATTCATTAATCAGAGGCAAAATTAAGAATTTCTTGGGGACCTCTTTCCTCTGACAGAAGACTCAGTTTTCATTTACTTCTTAAAACTATGAAAGGTTGAAGATAAAAATTCATGTTTCTTTAGAAAGTTAAGAAGCCATAATTTTATTTTTACTATTACTAAAAATATCATTTATTACAGACAACTTGGTGAGTTTTCTTAAAAAAGAAAATGATTACGCTGTAACCTCATTTCCACACTCCTTGCTGAAGAATGACACAATGTGTAAGAAGCAATCATCTTGACCAAGAGATAGGCCTAGGGGCTCCATATCTGAGGCAACACATGCAACCCTCCAGTTGAAAGGAGTAGATCATGGGAGCCTTATCCCAGGAACATATCTGGTTTCTGGCCCCTTCTGCTCTGGCTGTTTCCGTGATCTGCTTCCTGGCTACAATAAAGTGAGCAGTTTCCTGCAACACGGACTTCAGCTATAATGTTTTCGCCTTGGACCAGTATAACCATGGACTGAAACCTCTGAAATCATAAGCTGAAATAAGACTTTCTGCCTCTAAATTGACTTTCTCAGGCATTTGGTCCCCGCAACAAAAATCGAACACAGCTATAAACCTGTACAGCATGTTATTCTACTGAATACCAAAGACAACTGTAACATAATGATAAGTATTTGTGTATCCACCCAGACCTAAGCCCCCCCCAAAAAAATGTATGGTAAAAATACTGGGTAACAGAAAAATTTCAGCTCCAGTATAATCCAATGGGACTATTATCATACACGCACTCTGTTACTGACTGAAACACTGCTATGTAGCCCATGACTGTGTTAGTCACTGAAAGCAGCAAGTTAAAGAGAAATATATCTGATATTTATAGGAAGATACATTCTGAAGAAACCATAGAATATAATATATCCCAACATCAGATAGTACTCACCTGTATCATGTAAAATGCTTCAAATTTTATTAACTTTTATAAAAATGTATATATGCCTTTTTGTCACCACTGATTTAGACTTGGAAAAAGATTGAATATTCTTGAGCTCAAACACATGTAAATAAGTAACTGATAAACAGGGAAGAACAGATAAATGTCCCGTGCAGAAGAATTCTAAATAATTTAAATGATATGTCCCCCCAAAGAGTTGAAGCTTAATTTCACATCTTTTGAATATGAGATATGTTTTGTGCTTTAAATCCAAAGAATAGAATATAAAAAGGTGGGGGAAATAATTTCACAGGAGAGAAATCTGGGAGGCACTACCTTGGCCAGGTGGTCAAGGTTAATATCATCAGCCATCAGTCAATGTTCACAGCACGCACTCTTGATATGACATGATCTCACTGAAAGACACGTCTCCTCCGTAATTGCTCTTCAAAACCTCAAAACCCCAGCGAGTGATGTGAATATATCAGCTAAACCCAACTTGAGGAACAGTCTATGGACTGCCTGGCCAGTATTTCTCAGAACTGTCAAGGTCATAAAAACAAGAAAAGCCTAGGAGAGTTATTTTTGAAGTGAAGAGAAGACTAAGGAGATAGGATAACTAAATGCGTTATAGCAGATAGGTTGCCAGAAGAGAAAAAGGCTATTAGAGGAAAACTATGAAATCTGATTAGAGTGTGAAGTTTACTGAACCAATGTTGGTTCCTTAGTTGTGACAAACATGCTATTGTAATATAAGATGTCAACAAGAGGGAAACGAGATGAGAGAACTCTCTGTGTGATCTTTGTAATTCTTTAAATTTAAAACCATTCTAAAATAAAGTTTCTCTAAATTTTAAAAAGATGATTAACATATTGCTTTATTGATTGTAACAGAGTTCCTATGTATGAATCAATACAACTCTCTCTTATACACACCTCTCCACAGAACCATATGGCATAGACTCATTTTCCTGAAACACACATCTCATCTTTAAAGCCAGTGTAGTCACAACTATTTTGAGCATCTTAGATTTCCTCATGATATTTAGGTTATGCTTCATAATAGGCCACAAATACTCAAAAGATATGTTCGCAAACCTACATTTCTCAGCACCTTTAAAGACATAATATTTTTCAGTTACCTACTTAAAACACTTACATTTCAATTGACTGCTATTAAGGACGTGACTAAAAAGGCGATACGTTAATCTCCAACAGTAGCATATTCTGGGCCGAATTACCAAGGGCAGTGCTCGCTTACTGATCAAGTGTTACTGTGGGAAGTAGATAGGTAATGTCTGAGGTACCACTGTGTCAGAACATGGATGACAGGATTCTCTTAACTATTCCTCACTTGTCCTTCAGGCTTACGAGAAATGAAGTCTCTGGGAAGTAGAGAAAAAAATTTTATACTGTTTTCAACTTATTATTTTATTTGAGGGAGGATAAAAAGGGGTGGAGTCTATGAATGTTTACTTAGAAAACTATATGGATTAATAAGAATTGTGCTTTTGTTAACATTTTAATGGTGTAATTTTAAAGGTTAATAACCAAATAATAAACTGGCCAGAATTGCTTCTCTAGTTTTATTTTTAGGAAAGAATGCAAAAGTCATTAAAGAAAGCTGGAAGAAAAATACATGCAACTTCTAATATACATTAGGGATAAGAGTAAGATTCATTAAATCACTTATATATTCTATACCTACAATAGTTTAAAATAATAATTTATATTAAGGAAAAGGACATTAATCCTGGGTTCTTGATCCTTGATAATGAGGAAAAAAATGCTCACTATGGAATTTTTAGCTAAGGCCAAAGAGTCAATATAATTCAGAAATATTCTTCAAGGTAAAATACAGGCATGTGAGGAATGTACAATTAAGGTAGGTAGCCATTTTTCATGTTGGTCTTAATGCAGTTTGGTTAATATGTATTTTGCATTGTATTATACTGCTGTGTGTTTAGTTAGCAATGGGAATCATAACAATCCCCTTCCCAGAATGTCAACGGCACGTCAGGCACTAGGCTGCCAGGCATTTGACGTGCGCCACTTATTATCTAACACGTCCTGCAAGGTACGGATAATTACTTAATTCAACAAGCAAGAGAACTTAGGACAGCAGAATTTAAGGGACAGATTCACAGCTCTTCAACTTGCAACTGAGGAAGTTATTACAAACTCTTGCTGCCTTGAATGCATACAACTTTATTATTTTTACTATAATAGTGAATTAACATTATTCAAGTAAACATTTATTTATCACTAACTAGGTGTTTTAAAACATTTAACCTTGTTAAACTTCAATTTTCTCTGGGGTAAAACAGTTTGCTAGCTGATTTCTAATGTTTCTTTCAGTTTTAAAATAGTAACACCAATTTATATCTAGTATAAGTTCATTTAAATGGCCATTTTCACATCATTTTTGTTAAAAATAGGTCATTAATACTGGTCCTTACTAAATTTCATGATGATGGGGAGCTATCTAGAGACATTCATGTCATTTTTCTCAAATCCATCCAGTCTGATTAAGGAGCAGCAATGCTACCATTTTCAAGGTTATTCCTTAAACATTTATATATAAAGGGCATACTTTTTCTCTGCACTATACAAAGGATATACTTAAATATTTGCCTCCTAAAGAATCAATAATTTGCATTCAGAAATGAATAATGCAAAGAAAACCATTTTTATACATCTGAAAATAATCAAAATATTCATTTATTTTAATTCACATTTATTTAAATATAACAATTCTCTAGACAAATGAAAATACTTATAAATATATTTATAACATGGTAGACATAAGTAGAAATGAAATGTGTATTTTACACAAAATTTAACATATATATTAGATAAATGGATTATGCTTACATTTCAAGAGTACATGGATGTTTGGAAAAGACAGGCATTCACTAAAAGTGCTACAAAATGTTCACATTTTGTCAGTAAAAAGTATTATTTCCTAGATTGATGTTTCATGAAAACTGTTTAAAGATATAATTTAATCAATCTCACACGATCACATTATAGTAAACGAAGCACATTTTTTTCAACAAAAACATTTCCTTAACTTTAAATAATGTAGCATTTTTATCAAGATTATGCCACATTTATCAAACAAACATGCATAACATTAAAATTTGAATAATTCGTGTACTTTTATGCAGTGTTTACTTTTGCTATGGCACTCCACTTTTACAAAAAAATGGACTTAAATTTGGCACAGAATAATAAATGGTGTTACTACTAATCACAATAAATGTGACTTCAATTTTCCATGGCATAGAAAATTCTCTCACAATTTACCTCTCCCCTTTACAGCTTACTGAGCATAGCAGTTCTCTTCTCTTTTAGTTGGAATAAATAACAGACACCTAAGAACTATAAGTAATAGCTAGGTGTTCTGCCTACACTCTAATTGGAAACAAATCGAGTTTAGAATTTATAACAGTAAAACATTTCCATCTGCATTGTGGCAACAAATTTCTATATAAGGGTGTTAGCAGCAATAATCCGTACCATCACGAGTCAGAGAGGCTGACAATGAAATGTGAACCTCTTCAGATACTGGAAACATGTGTGGTAAGAAGAGTGCATGCCAACTAAGGCAGAAGCAGGGGAGTTAAGTGGGAAGCTGAGCAGAGAGCACATTCAGAGGTGCGGAAAGGGCAGAGAATGGAGGAGGAAACACAGCGATCAGTGAGGGTGGGAGGGTGCTGCGGGGCTGAGGAAACTCACGTGTACACTCAAACAGCTGCTGAGTTTCACAGCATCTCTGTATTAGCAAACTATCACTGCCGCTGAGAGGTTTTGAATGTACACATCACTATGTCTAAATTGAGACTGAAGAAATTAAGTTAGCTGGAAATTTTTTTCTGAGTTCACTCCTAATCAGTGTGGAAAAACAAAGGGAATAAAATGAACTCCCACTTTCTGCAAAGTGGGGAAGAGACTTCACATGCACCCTAAGCGCAGGCTGCAGAGTCCGCTAACTAAGAAAATTGCCTCTGTTCTCTCACAGAGTAGTATTTTGAGGGACCAACTGTAGCAATCTATTCTTTTCAAACAACCTTGATGGTTTCATTATTATATTTATTATGTGGGGGGAAGGGAAGTAGAACTGAAGTTCCATTTTTATACAAATGTGTTTTATTCTAAAGAGCACAGCAATGAACATGATATTTTATTTGTTTAAAGATCCCTGCTTTGCTGAGTACCTTTAAAAGGTGAGATGTAAAAGAAGACAATGCCAAACAGGTTAAATAAAATAGGCAAACTTTTTTTTTTCTTTTTAAAGCTGTTAAGGTACCAACAGACACACAAATTACGAATCACAAAGCACTGAGTTTTCCAGGGTGAAATCATACCAAAATCGCGATAAGTTTTCGCTGACATCGTAGGAGAGTAAGTGTTCCGGAAGGTCGCTGATGGGGCCCTGCACGGCGAGCACGTGGGGGGCCAAGGTGAAGGGCACGTCGCTCAGGAGCTCCGCTGTTAGCGAGCTGCTCTCCAGTGTCTGGCCCACCTCGTGCTCCGTCTCAGGGCCTCCGGCGACAGTCACACTGGGTGAATTTTCCTGGCCAGTCTAAAAATATACATATATATTTAGAATATTTAAAACATATGAAGTATGAGGTTTAGTAATGGTGAACGTGGCAGCAATACACCAAAATAACAGAGAAATATGGAATATATAAGTACTCCCAGATTTGAATGCAACTATTTGCTTGAGAAAAACATCCATTCAATATCTGCTAGGCTTTAAAATGAATCCTAAAGTCCCCTCTACTCAGATTGGCCACTCACAGCACCCTTGAAAACGAGCTGGCGTTCTTGCTATTTCCCTAGCCCAGATAACAACTACAGAGCCAGTCTCTGCCTTTCCAGATCCTGTGGATGTTTTCAGGCTCTGAAATACCCAGCTTTCCTGTGAAACCTTGTATCACTAGAGTCCAAAGTGATCTTGCCCACTGCAGAATGCTCATGGGACAAACTGCCCAGGAAACTGTTTGGCGATTCTTGTATATATTCTTGTTAAATGCTAGTCCATATGCACTGTCTTTTTTTTTTTTTTTTTTTTTTTTTGAGACAGGGTCTCGCTGTGTAGTTCAGGCTGGCCTTGAGCTCACTATGTATCCCAGGCTGGCCTTGAACGCTCAGTGATCCTCCTGCCTCTGCCCCTTGAGTGCTGGGATTACAGATATGCACCACCACACCAGGCCCATGGACACTGTTCTTATCTCCAATTAGACTCTAGGGTCCCTGAGGGCAAGCAATCCAGTTGAAATATCCTTGTTTTCCCCACCTTGCAGTCTTTACTGGTTTATCCTACTGTATACTCGAAACTTTACCTCTAATGTGTGCCAGAGTACAGTTAACTATCTGACTTTTGGTGGAAACATTTATCACAAATATTATAAGAATAGATATAACCCGTTCAACTTCTTTAAAATTGGTATTACCTGAAATGACATGCCATAGGATGTTTACAGCATCCCTTATCACATGTCTAAAACTGGAAACTACCTAAATATTCATCAGTAGCAGAATGGACAATAAACTAAAAATCTATTTTCAGCAATAAAAATGAAGGACCTGCCATTACAAACAGCTGAAGCATAACTCAAGCCAGTTTAAGAAATAAATAACTAAATTCTCTCTCATTCCTCTTTCTCATGCAGAAACAACTCTGGCCTTTACAAAGGCCCACCAGGTCCTTCCAGGTCTGGCTTGGGTGTGTCTCTGACCTGTGCCCAGCCAGCCTGCCCTAGCTCTCTCCCCTCCCACTGAAGGTCCCAGGCCTCCTTGCCACACATAATGCTCTCCCAGCTCTCTGTCTCCCAGGCCCTCTGCCCGGACATGCACACAGCTCCTTTCCACACCTCCTTCCAAGTGACGCCACTTTCTCAGAGGCCTTTCCTGACTGCCTACTACTGCCTTGCCTCCTCCATTCTGCACTTCCTCTCTCTCCCACCTGCTCCCTGCACCCTCTCCAGAGCCCTTAGTGCCACATTCTGTGCTATGCCATTTATTCCATTCATTGTCCTTCAGGCCTTGTATCTTTCATGTTCACTGCTGGATTTCAAATGCCTAGATCAGGGCCTAGTACAGAAAATATTTGTTAAGTAAACGAAGGCAAAGGAAGATTTTTGTCTGCTGGAGCTTACATTCTTATAGCTATCAATGCTGACAACTTTTTATTGAAGTATAAAATACATACAGAGGGGCTGGGGATTTAGCTCAGTGGTGAGAGTGCTTGCCTAGCAAGTGGAAGGCCCTGAGTTTGATCCCTGCCGCCAAAAATAAAATAAAATACATACAGAAAAGGGTCCATCAGAAGTGGCTAGCTTGTTGAATTTTCATAAACTGAACACACATGAGCAGACAGATGAGGAAACTGAAGATGGTGCTCTTTTCCACTCACAGTCAGCTTCCTGCTCCCTCAAATACCATCCTTTTAACAGCACAGATGGGTTTGACCTGTTTTCGAATCTTAAATGAGCACAATCATACAACATGAGTACTTCTAGCTAGGTTTCTTTCAGTCAATACTGTGCATGTGAGATTCATCTACATTGCTGCATGTTGGATGAACAAAATCTTGAGGAACACACCATTGCAGAGGTGATTCACTTTGATGTCTTGAAAGAATCACCTGGTTGGTGTGTTGATGGGTCTAGACAGCAAAGGGCAGCTGGCCAGTAGAGAAGGCAGGAAGACCACTGGGGACAGAGGTAACTGTGAAGTTAGTTAGGGTTCTGATAGCAAAGGTGAGGTGAAATGGCAGAACTGTGAACAGACTGAACGTGAAACCAACAGGATTTCCTGATGGGATCAGTGGTGTGGTATGAGACCAGAGCACAGTCCAGGGTGACCCCAAGTTTGTGGCTGAACAATGTGAAGCATGGAGTCCCTGTTTATAGGGACAGAAGAGAGTGCCTGAGACGGACCTTGGGCAGGAAGATCAAGAGCTCATGTTTGCAAGTGTAAGGTGCTTACCAGGCATCGAGTGGAGCTGTTATGGGGCAAGGGATAGGATCCGAGTCTGGAGCTGGGTGAGATGTGGCAGAGAAAGCGGAAGCAAACATCATAATAATTTTTCCTGGGTGTTATGCTACAAATGGGGAAAGAGAAATGGGTCAATAGCTGAAAATGGAAGAAGAGTCAAAAATTTCTTTTGATTTTGTTTTTAAACTGGGAGAAATAGTGACAGTTTATAAGATAATGAGAAGAAGCTCGTAAGACAGAATTCATGGGGAATCTGAAAAAGAACTATTCTCTTCACAAAACATCCCCAACACCTAGAATGCAGCCCTCAAGAAAGATTTGTTTAGTGAATGACTTTGTATTAATAAACTTACTAAGTACATCTAGTGGCCTTACAGTTTCGTGTGAAAACACTGGAGCGTTTTTCTTAGGACTGAAACCAAAAGAAAGGCAACCACATCCTGCAATGACCAAGCTTATTCTGAAGATCTGTGCCTGCAGTGGACTGATCCTGTCTCCTGAAACCAAACTGGGACTGACAGTGCTAAGCAGCCCAGGGTCAGCCGAGAGATCAGGTGTCAGTGAGGAGTGACAACTATTCCAGACTACTTAAAGGTCCTCACTATGTGCTGGTGGGGTAGAAAACCTGAACAGAAAACAACGTGTGGGGGTACCATAAAAACCTCAAGATTACAATATGCACCAGGGCTTTGGTCACCTGTGAGCAGCATAGCAGAGTGGTTAAGAGCAACAATTCCAGAAGTAGACTGTTGGGGTGCAGAGCCCAGGTCTCCTGCTTACTAATAAGCAAATGGCCAGTCCTGGGGTAACTTCTCTATGCCTCAGTTTCCTTAGCTGTATAATGAGATCAGTAACAGTACTTCTCTTTTAGGACTGTTATAGTAATTAAGCGAAGTAATGTTTGCACAGAATCATGCTCAGCATGTGTAAAGTAAATGAATTAATGAAAACTAGGAATGTCAGACTCCTCCTGACTTTGGAGAAAGTCTAGAGCCCATTCACCCCTTTTGTGCTGACATTGATTTGTAGTTCAAATAATCTTCCTTTACCCTTTTTGTTTTTTGCCTTCTCTCTTAAACTTATGAGGTAATCTTCCCTAGAAGACTTGGTCTTGTCCCAGCCTTGAATATCCTTCTCTTTTCTGCTTGTGCACACAGAGTGTTACCCAGTTTCATTAGCCAAATCATCCCTTTTCTTAAACAAAAGCATTCTTGAAACCTCATCCTCTCCACAAAAACAGGAAGTGTATTACCCATAACACTTTGCTTTCTAAACACACAACGTCCCAGCAGCAATATTTAGTCCTTTGTTCATGCTTTTACTAACCCTCTTTTGCCTTCTTTTACAAATCACTCTTACCTGTCAGAGCATTTTTCTTTGATGACCAGACTATATCAAACCATGTCCAGTGTAAAAAGGGATTTGAGACATGGTTTCTTGTCCAAGTTCTTCTGATAAAATTGCCATCTGACCTAAGTTGGCTGCTTCACTCGTCTAGCCCTCAAACCTCAACCTATACAATGAGTGCTGAGAGACAAAAGATGATGATGAAGAGAACAGCTAGCATATAATGAAACCTTGGGATGTGTCAGACACTATCTAAGCAGCTCAAAGGTATTCCCTTGAGTCTTACAATGCTCCTTGAGGCGTGGGATTCTCTACAGTATTCTACCTTTGCGGAAATCTGAAACATTTTAATAAATCAAAGTTTTAAAAATGTAGTTTAAAAATCCCATGGACGAAGTGTTCTAGCAAGTGCCTCCTAGCATGATCTGAATTTCAGCTGTGCTGTGTGTATTTCTCCGGCGTCTATCTGTTAACAGTTGGCTGCAGTGCCATGTTACAGTCTCCACGGAGCTGCTCGCCCTCTTGGCAGCCGGGTGAGTGCCATGGTGCAGCTGCTGCTGGCATGCTGAGAGCTGGAAGGGAGAAATTATAAGGCAAAACAAGAGCAAGTCACAAAGAAAATGTGTCGAAATTCAAGGACCCACACCCACTAAACCTGATCACTGAGTCTCCAGCTTGGCAGCCAGTGGGAGCAGAGCTGGGGGCTGAGGGCTGAGACAGGTGCACAAGTTCCCGGGCAAAAAGCAGCCCTCTCTCTGAGACACAATGTCTTGTGATTTTTTTCATTTGCATAATAAAATGGGTCTTTAACAGGAAGAATTAGTATGTTAACCACAATGGAACAAGAAGAAAAGAATCAATTAACCTTTTGGTTAATAGCCAAATTTTAGAAAATTACTTCAAATATTATGTGCATAAAGAACAATCATTATTTTTGTGATTAGTCCTGTTCACGGAAATGCTGCTATGATAATGGTTCTAAGTTCCTTCATATAATCTAGCTTTAATACTTCTTTTTCAACTTAGCATCTGCCCTTACATGGTTTCAAAATGAGTATACCATGACAGAAAATTTTTTAATTTTAAGGAGAAGATAAATTTCTTTATATCATCACAACAAATAAAGTTTAAAATTAGCTTTTTTCTTATGCTTGTGGGAACATGATTTCTTGTTCATCAGTTATCCTGCTAAAACATGAACTGGCCAAATTGGTTTTGAGTTCCCTATATTCTCTTTCTTTCAAATAATTCAAAGAGTTTTATACAAACTATTCTTCCTTTTCTTGTAGAAAGTCTGTAAAGACTAATACAGTTCAATCTGTGAAATCTTCTAAACGCTTAAGGAAAAACACACTCCAAGAAAACAAGGCATACGACACTTTCCAGTAAAGGGTTAGGAAAACAAAGTCACTTCTCCGAGCAACAGACAGTCCTTAGTGGCAACCTTAGGAACCTGTCTTGGGTGTCTGAAAGCAAGGACATTTGGGTTTAAGAACAGACAACTACGTTTTTCCTGGCAGGAAAGCCTAGAAACTGCCATGAAATCTATTAGGAGGTGCTAACTTTGCAAACTCACTCAAACTGGAGTCCTCATCTACTAGCCACATTCGATTATGAATATTTTTTTCATATAAAAGCCACCTCTATTTTGTATTCTTTAAGGCCTCCTGTTTTTTTTTTCATTAACCCACATGTCAGAGATAAAATAGCATCCTGTGAGCAAAGTACATTAAAATTTAGAAATCATCCTTAACCCAAACAGCAGTAGAACCTATTAAAAGAACATGAACCTAGGTATAAAACACTGATCTCATACATTCAATTGACATGCAAAGAAGGCAGTATTAAATATATTTCTAGATTACAGAAAGAAAAAGTAGTATCAAACTCTGGCTTTCTATGCTTTTAAATTCTAATGCGTATAAATAAAAGACATGCTTCTTTGTACAATAGCCTGAATAAGCAACACCGTCACTTTATCTCCTGAGATAACTATCCCTTCCATTCTGGCTTCATCTGGTATCTGCTTGCATTACATCAGCTTTTTGATGGTAGGGTGAAGTGGAGGGGCAAATTGGAGTTAGAAGTGTGAGGGGACAAAGGTTAGGAGAAGGTGATTCAAACTGTGACACAGTTAAGGGAATACTTAAGCTTTTTATTTTTCTTAAGAAGCTGGGGCTCATAAATGTCTGCCTAGTAGTCAAAAGCGAAAGGACTGGGGTCTTGCATCTACATAAGTCCTATGCAATAGTCTTCCTTTTCTTGGGAGAAATTATATTGCAAAGGAGATTGTTTCTTATTTTTCTCTAAATTCCCAGAACAGTACCTGCACAAAAGTGTTCATTAAATGCTTTTGAATGTAACCAAATCTGGTCCCCTTGTTTTCCAGATACTGCAGGCACTCAGAATATTATTTTATTTTATTTTTAGTACTGGCGATTGAACCCAGCGTCCTACACATGCTAAGCACATGCTCTACCACTAAGCTAAACCCCCAGCCAACATTTGGTTTTAAAATTGAGGGGTTAGGCCAAAACAACAACAAAAGCCCAGAATGCTTTGCTACTGATAAGTCAGGTGGGGAAAAATGAATTCCCAGAACACCTGTGCTTTTTCTCTATGTGGCCTGGATGTCATTTCGCTCCCAGAGTGAAGGGTCCTAACCCAAGAATGCTGTCTGAGTAGCAGAGCAAGAGCCTAGGTTAGATAGAAGATGTTTACTCTCTCTTTCCAGTCTGACATCATTTCAGTGAATAATCTGGCTTATGACTTTTTTTTCAGCATTTGTTCCCTTTTCTTTCTTTTTCCTTCACTATTTCCACCTGCTTGTCCTTCCTGATTCACCCATCCTTCTTTAAAAAGAAAATAAAAAGTTCTTCTGACTTCTGCTTTTTAGAACTCCAGCTGAATGAGTACAAGTGAAGAAGGAGAAGTAAGCAGGCTGTCACTTGCTTCTGTAATCTGTTCCATGTATTCTTGGAAAAGTGGCTTGTCTAAAGCTGGAAGATCTCCTGTACTAGCCAATTAGAATGGGGGTGCTATGGAAAGAGGAAGAAGTATTATATGAAAAATAACCAGGTAAGAAACAGCACATTCAATGTGGGATGCTGATTTAATACTAGTTTTGAAAGTGCAAAAGACTGGCCCATGATTTTTTTTTTTAAAGCCAGTTTTAAAGTTAGGTTATAGAAATTCACGATCTCAAACTGTCAGCTATCCAGGCATCTTACTCTTCCCAGTAGGCCTTCTTCTCTCATGCTTCACAGCACATATGTCGTCTTCCTCTTCTCTGCTCCAGTCCTACATCCCTAACTTCCTCTTCACTGTGGGCTGCTGGGCCAGCTGCCTACCCTGACAAAATAGGAACTATCAGGCAAGGATTTCCTCTCTCCGCTCCTTCCATCCTCCTACCTAAAGCTAAGTCAGCACTGGTACTGCAGACCCATCCACTCTTTGAAGACGTAGTGTCACCGATTAGGAGATGTCTTCAGTTGTTTATTTTTCCAATAAGCAATTAACCATTTAAAAGAATTCTCAACTCTATGTTGGCCATTAGCATATCATCTCCTTAAATCGCACATGATCTTTACATTTCTGTCCCCAGCCACTGATCAAGCTGACACCTGCTGTCGGCCATTCACCCTTCACTTCCTGTAATCTGCCTTCTATGTCTACCCTTTACTAACTCTGCTTTCACCCAGGGTACTAATAATCATGCTCCTGCTAAATTCAAAAGAGGCCCGAAAGTGCTAATCTTCCATGATCTCTTTGCATTCTTACAGCTAGTGACTTATTCCAAGTTTTTATTTCTTGGCTTCCGTGCAACTTCTTAATTTTGCCTTCTACTTGTCTAGGTACTTATTATTTTTCTTCTATTTCTGAAACGATGGTGTCTGCCCAGGTTTCATTTCTGTTGCTTTACTTTTCTTTTGTCCAAACATAAGAAAAACATACTTTTGGGTAGCAGTTTTTAGATGAGCTAATTGTGGTACTTACTGGCTTACTCTTCCACCCTTAAAAAGGTAAATATGAATGTACCTTTATTCCCACGGACACATACGTGTGCACGCACGCGCGCGCGCACACACACACACACACACACACACACACACAGGTGCCAGTCTCTAACCCAGATTTCTATCCAGTACTCCTGACCCACATGTTCAACTACATTTATATACTTCCTTTGGGATATTACTCAACATGCTCTAAACCTGGAGCTTCTCTCACCCCAAATATTAATGCTTTTTATTTTCTGTATTGGTCAATTTCACACATTAAAGTAGAATTTCATGTAAAAGATGTTTTACTGATATTTACCTAGAAATTATGAATAATCTTTATGAATCTAACTGAGCTGAACAAAGGTTTCCAGTAAAGGTAATCATCAAGGGCGGTAACTTCTAAGACTACCTGAATTTTTTGAATTTTTATTTACATAAAGTTAGCCATTTCTCTATGGACAAATGTCATCTGAGGTTGAGGATGAAGGTCCAAAAACATAGACTGTGCCACTACAGAAACAGAATTTAAAATAACAGTTCAGGGGAGGGGAATGGGAAAAAAAGAAGCAACAAGGTATATCATGTACAGGTACAAATCCCCAATGATGAATGTTATCAATATGTATATTGAAAATGTACCATTAAAATAAAATTAAAAAAAAATAACAGTTCAACTAACCACTTATTACTAGATTACATTCACCAAGCTGGCTACAACACGGAGGCATGTTTAAAAAGCATCTGATTACAGCCAAGCTTACAAAACAGCTTAAGCTTTTGTGCACAAATTCTTCAAGCTTCTTTTTATGTTTTATTTTTTTGTTTGTTTGTTTTTTGAGACAGGTTCTCACTGTGTAGCTCAGGCTGGCATCGAACTTGCAGCGAACCTCCTGCCTCAGTCTCCCGAGTGCTGAGACTACTTGCGTGCACCACCATGCCCGGCTGCTCAAGTTTCATATGTACACCGTACAGCTGAAGAATGACGGCTCTTAGTACTCATAGTGGACACTACTTAGCTTCCTATGTATAGAGTGTTACTTATTTGAACTATTTAACTTTTTCAGAATGCAATGCAACAAGATCATATTTTTCCAGATAATGTCAAAGGAAAACAATGAAAAAGGATCTTGCACATCTCCACAGCACACTGAATATTAATTTCACTTGAATGATTTTCATTTTGTTAAATAAAAACTTCAATTGTATTTTATTATATACAATATAACAAATACAATATATAATAATATATAATGAATATGACATATACAATAAGAGGAAATAGATACTTTTTATTTTTAAAACTCAAAAGGAAATATACATTTTAAAATTTTTATATAATTAGATATCATTTATATAATTTTGACTGTACAGAAACAACATATAGTCAGAAGTACAAAAAATTAAATCTAACAATATTATATAATAGCTACACACTAGTGTTTTTTGGGTTTTTTTTTGCTGGTTTGTTTGTGTTGGTGGTACTGGGGATAGAATTCAGGGCCTTCACACCGTGTTATAAATCTAAACTTTTTTTCTTTTATTTTAAGACACAGTCTTGCTAAGTCACTAAAGACTGGACTTGAACTTGCAATCCTGCCTCAGCCTCCCAGAAAGCTGGGAATACAGGTGTCTGCCACTATGCCTGTTTTGGTGTATGTTTTGACAGAATGAACATTTGAAATTCTTACACTGTAAGTATATTTTTTTAACAAATGTTTAAACATTATGATAAGCAATAATGAATGTAATTATTTCATGTTACAGCCATTATTTAAGGACAAAAAGTTAATCTGGTTTGGTACTCTTAATTTATAAGGAAATGTTTATGCTTTGTTATTGTTCCCACTATTATTGTACAAAAACATAGATATATAATTCTTACTATGTCCTTGGAATTGCCATGTCCAGAGCCAGAACTCAGAAGACAATTATCAGTAGCATCTCTCATTTGCTCTGTAAATAAACATCTCTCTGGTCTCAGAAAATATAATTCTTTAAGAAATAGGAAAATATTAGCAAAGAAAGCCTTGTTTATTTTGCAGTTTGATTTGATGTGTGGAAGTATTACAGGTGATGAATTCGCAAGCGTGCATTTTCACATACAGATGAAAGCAAAAGGGAATTGGTCAGATCAAGTTGAGTACAGGAATTATGAAGGTCAGCTAATGAAATTCCACTCAGAGAACACATGAGCTGCTCGTACTGGCTGTACCTAACTCAGACTCCACAAAAAAAAACCTGAAGAAGTGAGTAGACTTGACCTCGGCTCTCACTGCAAAAGGCTATATTTCAAAATAGAAGATGGGGTTGGAAAAGTAAATACAGCTGTGTGTTCTCTACCCCAGGACGAGAAGGAAGGAGTCATTCACAGTGGCAAAAGGTTGAGTCCCTTTCTTGTACACATTTAAGAGACCAGAAGTGTGCTGTGCTTTCGTATCATGGCTAACTCAGGAAAGAGCCCTCTCTATCCTGAGATAGAACATACATAACATGAGATTTACCATCTTAAGTGTTTTTAAGTTCATAATTCAATGGCATTAGTACCTTCACAATGTTGTGCAATCATGACCATTACCCACCTCCAGAATTTTTTAGTCATCCCAAAGAGAAACACTGTACCTATTAAGTAACAACTCCCATTCTTCCTTTCCCTGAGTCCCTGGTAACCTTTATTATATTTTTGTTTCTATGAATTTGCCTATTGGTAACTTATATAAAATGAATCATATACTACGTGTCCTTTTGTGTCTATTTCAGATAGTACATTGTTTCCAAAACTGAAACATACAGTAGTATGTAGCAGAATTTTATTCCTTTTTAAGGCTGAATAATATTCCCTTGTATGCATAGACCACATTTTGCTTGTAGATTCATCTGTTGGTGGGCACTGGGGTTGTTTCTACCTTGAGGCTATTGTAGGACAATATTTTTGGGCTACAGTATAATTAACTAGGCAGAAAAGCTGTGAAATAATTTTAACAGGATTTTTAGGATTCAATGAATAAAGAAATTCCTTAGCATTTAAATATGTGGAAGACAGCCAAAACTTGAAGTGAGGAAAACATAAAACATGGCTTTTGCTTATTCTGAATTATAAGTTTGCCTGGGTTTATTAAATTTTGAATTATAAATCTGTTTGGGTATATTAAATCTGTATGCTTTTATAATACAAATTTTGCTTAAAATAGTAATTAAAGTAAATCTTGTCAACTTAATATTTTATGAATGAAAATCTGAGTATAACTGATACTATTTCTATCTTGTTGAAACAGCTCATAATCTCAAAGATCTTCCACCCATACTAGAATTTTATGCCAGAATTTTTTGTGTGTTATTTTAAGGGTACCAGATGCCCTTACCTGCTCTTGGGGCAAGTCTGCTCAATAAAATAGAGTGAGACTAATGCTAAGCAGTGATTAAAAATGGGCCACCATGGTTTCCAAAAACTTGAAAGAAAAATGTAAAGATCATATAACTTAGTAAATTTTAAAAATTATATTGCTTCAACAGAGTAACAAACTTCATGTAAGTGGCCTAGAATTTCTCAATGGAAAATACATTGTGTATGAAAATGCTTTCAGATCAACAACGGACAAACTGATTCACATAAAATCAACTGTTAGGATCATCCTTTTTCAGGATTCTACAATTATTAGGGAGAATGAAGATAATCATCAGAAGATCTAGGGTTATTTGTACGTTAAATTACTTAGTAGAAAGGACACTAGACCTATGTCCCAATGACCCCTGCTTCTACCTGAACCTTGTGACCCTTAATCAAATCATTTAACCTATCGGGGTTTCAATTTACTCCTCTGAAACATGAGAAAATTGGACCAGATGATCAGCTGTAAACTATGATTCCAAGTAGAAATTAGATCCCAAGTCCTCTGTACTGGTAAAACTCTTACAAAAATAGTCCTTAAGTCAGTACGCAACCATATGTTGGTACTCAATTGCTTTGAAACTTGTCAAATTTTGTACTCAATACATTTTGAGAAGAAAATTTTGTCATGGTGCTCATAGTTTGGTATTTGGCAGGCAAGCTAGAACCTGTTGCTGTTGACTGCCTGGTGACTCCCAACCCTTTCCAGCGAAACAATTTGTTTTGTACTCTTTGTGCCTCTTGAAGCCAATTAATATTGAGTACCAAGGTACCACTGTAAATGGTAACTATTCAAGGAAAATAATGACTGAGGGGTTGATATCTTGAGACAATCATAACTCGGAATGATACTCCAAGGTTATGAGGAGGATTCCTATAATGCAGTGATGGTGAATCTTTTAGAGCTTTCGGTGATAACAAACAGCCAGCTGTGGCATGCATGCTGTAGGTTTGTCATTGCTGCGATAATGGAAGACTACAAAACTTCACACTGACCTTGATTATGCCAAGAAACATAAAAAGGAAGAAAAGTATAGGTAGGTGCCAATCTTCTCCTAAGTTATGGTTTAAAAATCACCTTCATAATCATTAAAAACTCAAAATGTGTATCCCCAGGCTAACACATTCACAATAGAGATTCTATATATCTGCAATAAACAGATGTAGAAAATTTAGTATTATAATCCAGAATAACAATAAATGAGACAACATTTATTAAAATCACCCTCAGTACTAGTGTTTGGAAAAAGCAAATTTAGTTTGGAGGGACCAAATTTTGGTAAGCAAATTTGAAAGGATTTTATGAGATTTGTTTTATTTCCATAAATACATGAGAAAGTAAAATTTTCCTGAAGTTAGTGGAAAAGTCTACAGAGAAGAGGGGATTAAGAAAGATCACATGCATTACCGAAAAGTAATTTGCTGGTGGTAGAATTTATTGGTTATCAAAAGCACATGTGTGGGCCTAATCCATCTGCTGACAGAAAAGGAAGGTGAGACATGGGACAGGGAAGAGTGCCACATAGCTGCTTTCCATTGTGGCTGAACCATGGATGGAGAGGCCTCGACATGGGGAGGAGGAAGAGGCAACAATGTTCAAGCGCTCTAAGACCCGATGTTTATGTGGTGGTTTCTCGGTGACCTCATGCTAGCTTTCAAAGGCCTGGTATTGCACCAAAGTTTCTGGGCAGTCACCTTCAGAAACCAGTACTGGTTTTCATCTGACTTCTAGAAATAAGTGCTATGGTTTCGACTGCCAAAGTGACCTAAAAGTGGACATTTATAATATTCAAAAGTGCTCTTATGTGTACAGAAACTACATTTAGAGTCCAGTGAAGATTCTGTTTTCCATTCCCTGCTCTCTTTCTAGGTGAGTTGATGATGGGGATTTTCTGAAAATATGAAATAATTTTCAGCCCATCCAAGTTGGAAATAAGGTGATTCAGAAAAAGAACACTGATCTATCTATCTATCTAGCTATCTCTCTATCTATCTATCTTGGATTATCTCAGCTGTCTCTGATTCTAGTTCCATTAACTTTGCATTGAGTCAGTCATGGTTCTAAGAGTGAACCTGTTTCTACCACCACAGATCTCGGTGCACACTGAATGAGCACTTGCTTGCCAGCTGCAGTTTTAAGCTCTTTGCCCTATGTTAGCTCATTTAATTTTTTCCTTTATGAGGTACATACTTATTTCAATCTACACTTAAACAGATGGGGAATGTTGAAGTATGAAGAAGTTACACAGTCTAACTCTGGAAGCATCAACTTAACCACTACTCTCTGCTGCTTCCCCAATCTGATAAGACCTAAGGAAACTTTACTTGTGCCTTTAAAAATGCAGTGCAGTTGCTTCTAAAGACCAAAATGGGCCTTTCCCTTCAGAGGGGGTTGTAAAGTTCATATCTCTCTCTCGCCTAATGAAACAAACAGATGAGAGGCAGACAGACAGACAGACATATAGTGATATAATGTGGAGGAGACCCACATTTCCAATTTTGTTAATTTTGGGTATTGTATTATATGCCATTTTTATATCCAGGTGGATATGCTAATTCTATACAGATTTTAGAAACAATAAAATTATAAACTTAACTCCTGAAAGCACGATTTCAATCCCTGAAAATTGTATTTTAAAAATAACTGTTTTACCTTCATCAAATACATTCCAGTTCGATTTAAGAATTTAAAGTAACAACACATTGCCGTTGTTCCCGGGGACAACTGAGGCAAGCGCTCTGTGTCACTCGTCCAGTGACATGCACTGACTGTACCACACTGTCCACACTCTAACCCATAGCATGTGGGGAGCAATGGCAAGAAGGTGCCAGATGGCTGGGACCTGGGCTGCAATCTGTTCTCAAGAAATTAAAGATACCTTGCCTTTAATAAGCTCAAACAGAAGATTGGCCTACTTAACATGATTCTTGAACCAACTATGCTAAGAGATTATATCAAAGGTTAGAAAAGAGAATGAGACTATTTCTGGGACTCAATATAGTTCCAAATTTCTGGGTGGACCCTTCAATGTAGAAAAAAAGGGGAAGTACATCATCACTATTTATGCCCAAAGTAGCACAAATAAAAGTTGGTGCTTTCATGCTCAAAGAGTACAGTTGATTTTTTTTTAAAGGCTCACAAGTATATTTTACTTCCTATTTATTTAATTGCTTTGAACTCAAACCTAAATAAAATGGATTAAAATGATACAGTCCAAAATAGAAATTTCATGGTGATTGCCTGCACAGATATAAAGAAATCTGGGATTGTAAAACTAGAAAAAGTAAAGCAAATCTTAAGTATAAAATAATCTTAAAATTCTGAGTAGACAATCACTAAAAGGAAAACACAAAAAATATCTTCACTTATGCAAAAGTGTACCCGACCAGTGTTATTCCTTTGGATTTCCTTTTGCAACCCCCAAATTAACATGTTTTTGAAAGTGACCTGTAAAGACAGTACATATAAAATATACACTTTTTTGAAGCATGAGCTTTGTTCTGTCTACTAACAGGGTTTATGTGAATTTGGGGAGAAATCAATGTAATACACATCACATCAACACAATAGAAACAAGCTGAATGATTATCTCACTTGGCCGTGTCTATAGGCTCAGAAAAGAACATTTACAAAAACCCCAATACCCTTTCATAATAAAAGCACTCAACAATCTGGGAATAGAAGGGAACTCCTTCAATCTGAGAGAGTTCATCTCTGGAAAACCTAAGATAATAGCATGCCAGTGGCGAAAGGTTAGATGCTTTCTCCCTAAGATCAGGAACAAGCTCAGGATATCCCTCTTCTCACTTCTGTTCAACAAGGCACTAGAAGTTCTAAACAGGGTAATTAGGCAAAAAATAACATAAAAACCACCCAAATTAGAAAGGAAGGAGTAAAACTATCTCTATGAACAGATAATATAATTTTCTATATAAAAGTCTCTAAGGTATATACTAAAATGCTATGAGACCTAATAAGTTTATTAGTGTTGCATGATACAAGATCAATATTAAAAAACCAGTTGTATAGTCATGAATCAAATAATGACATTTTGGTCACAATGGAGTATACCATACTGGTCATATCAAATTATAAAGGAGCTGAAAAATTCCTCTGGCCTAATCATTGTAGACATTGTAACACTGGCAGAACATATAATGCGCATGTTTGTAATGATGCTGGTATAAACAAACCTATGCTACCAAGTCATATCAAAATACAGCACAGTTACATATAGTATATAATATTTGATAAACAACTATATTACTGGTTTCTGTATTTATTATACTATACCTTTTATCAATACTTCAGAGTGTATGTCTATCCACATATAATTCGTGTGTGTGCATGCATGTATGTATGTATGTATGTACGTATGTGTTTATTTATTTATTTATTTTAAAAGTTAATTATAAAAAAGCCCCAGAAAGCAGTTTCATGCGGGTTCATGGAAGACAGTTCCATGTGAGTTCCTGCCTCCGAGATCTTCCGTGAGACAGATGTGGAGATGAAGGTAGTAATGCTGATCAATCCATCCTGTGTAGGCCTAGCCTAATAGGTGTATCTGCATCTTGGTTTTTAGCAAAAAGTTTAAAAGTAAAAATATTTAAAAATGTAAAAAGAGAAAACAGTTTATAGAATAAGGACATAAAGAAATTATTTTTGTACAGATATAAAACACAAAGAGCTAAATTAATTTTCACTTATAAAGTTAAAATGTTACAGAACTAAGTCTATATAGTATTCAGGGTATCTTGGGTCTTCACATTCATTCACCACTGAGTCACTTACTCCAAATACCTTCTGGCCCTACCAGCTCCATGCATGGTAAGTGCTCTATGCAGGTGCCACCATTTTTTATCTAGTATACTATATTTTTTCCCTGTACCTTTTTTATGCTTAGATATATTTAAATACACAAACACTTACCACTGTATGGTAATTACCAACAGTATTCAGTACACTAACATGCTGAACAGGTTTGTAGCCTAGGAGCAATAGGTTACATCACACAGCTGAGTTGTACAGTAGGTCATATGATCTAGGTTTGTGTAAGTACATTGTGATATTTGTACAGTGAAATCACTTAAGGATGCATTTCTCAGAACACATACTGGTTAAGTAATACATGACTGTATTTCTATGTATTTGCAATAAGCAATCCAAAAATGAAATAAGATAACAATTTCATTTACAACAGCATTAAAGAATAACATATTTTGATTGTACAGGTACAAAATCCCTATGATAAATATGATCATTATATATAACTAAAATGTACCAACAAAACATATTTAAAAAAAAGAACAAAATATTTGGGAAAATTAGCAAAAGATATACAAAACTTATACTCTGAAAACTATGAGGGACCACTGAAAGAAAATAAAGAAGACATAAGTAAACAGAAGAACATTCCATGTTCACAGATAAGAAGATAATACTGATAAGATGGTAGTACTTCTCAAACTGAGCTATGGAATCCATCCAATCCCCATCAGAATCCCAGCTGCTTTCTTTGTGGAAACTGACAAACTGATCCAAACGTTAATAAGGAACTGCCAGAGACCAAGAATCACCAACACAATCTTGGAAAAAGAAGAACTAAATTGAATGACTCATTTACTGATTTCAAATTATATAACCAAAAAGAGTATTGAATTGATACAGAATAGAGTATAGGTCAAAGAGACAGAATTCAACATCCAGAAACAAAGCTATGTGTCTATAATCAATTGATTTTTCACAAGGGTACCAATATCATTCAATGGAGGAAAGAACTGTCTTTTCAACATATAATGCTGGAACAAATGGATTGTCATACACACACAAAATAAATTAGACTCTTGTATGATACTACCTAAAAAATTCAAAATGGATGAAAGGCCAATAAAAGCTAAGCTGTAAACCTACTAGAAAAATACACAGGAGTAAATCTTCATGGGCTCAAATTTGGCAATTTATTCTTAGATATGATACCACAAGCATGAGAAAAGAAAAGAGAAAAAATTTATCAGATCTTGTTTTAGTTACCTTTCTCATTGCTCAGACAAAATACATGACACCCAAAGTTAAAGAATGAAAGGTTTACATGTTGAAAACTAAAACTAGATATATGTCTCTCACCATGTACTAAACTCAAATCAAAGTGGATCAAAGATCTAAACATTAAAACAGAAACACTAAATTTACTGGAGAACAGAATAGGAAGAACCCTCGAAGACATAGGGGTAGGAAAAAAATTCATGAACAGAACCCAGACTGCACAGGAAACAATACAAAGAATCAGTG
>PVJO010003810.1:0-117748 GCA_004026905.1 Hystrix cristata
AAAATCATCATATCACAGTGATATATGCACAACCATGTTCATAGCAGCACAATTTGTAATAGCTAAGTCTTGGAAACAACCTAAATGCCCAACAACTGATGAATGGCTAAAAAAGATGTGGTTTTTCTACACAATGGAGTACTGCACCGCTATAAAAAAGGATAAACTAGAGTCATTTGTATATAAATGGATGTTCCTGTTTTATTTATTTTTACAGTGCTGTGGCTCGAACCGAGGACTTGGTGAGTGCTAGGCCAGCACACTGCCACCGAGCCGCATCCCCAGCCCTCAAGTTGGAATTTGATCTGTAGAAAGTGTGTTGTAGTCTGGTTACAGCAGTTTTATTATGCTGATACAAGATGATAGAGATTGGATCTTCAATGGGTTAGAAATCTGATCGATCTAAAGTTTCACAGTTGGGCTCATGTCGCTTGAATCAAAGTTTAATGACAGATCCGCGGGCACTAAAAGATCATACTGTTCATCATTATCCATAGCTGAAATGAATCAAAGTGTAGCGGTGCTCAGTGGCCCCAGAAGTTGAGACACAGCCGTGGCTACTCCCACCTAAAACGTTAGAAGGGGAGAACAAGTTCTGTGGTTTACTGAGGCGAAACACCGGTGTTTTAAGGATTGCAGGTTTAGCTTTGAATGAAGTTTGTCTTTAGAGAACTCTCAAATATCAAGAAGAAATTGTTTAACAACAAAGTTTAGCAAAGTTTGAAGCTCACTGCTCACATCCATAACTAACATCTCTAGTGGCACGAGATCTTTTCTTACCTCTTGTTCCAACCGTATATTGTAATTGGAAAGAATACGAGGGCCCTGTAATAGGTAATAATATGATAAAGTCAAGCAGAATATCTCACCCTGACATAAATAGAAGCTTGAACTTCTTAAATTTCTTTTTTAAAATCCATATAAAAGATAATTGTATCCTCACTCATGTTGGCATTTATGCTTAACTCTAACAGCTAAGATCTCATTGTGGTATGTTATAAATTATAAATCAGTGTCTCGGACTTAGGTGTCCTTGTTCACATTATCAGGCGAGGCTTTGCAGGGGAGATGGGGAAGAGTTCAGAAGTTTCTCAGCTTGCTTTATCAAACCAGAGATTATGGAGCAAATCCCCAGCTGCTTGGCAGTTTTGCACAGTGAGAATCTGCATTGGGAGAGAGGAGAGTCTTTCCCCATTCAGAGTCAGAACAGAATGTCACAGCCCCTGGTACCTCACAAATTCCCTTTTATAGATTTGGAGAGAACTTACCTGTGTCTCAATTTTGTTATCTTCTTTAATTCTACATTCACACAGGTTGCAAAAACATTAAATAGTAATGCCTTAGGAAGAAGAAATTAAAGGAGACTGTGGTAACTTTTAATTATGTTGTGAACAATGGAGAAAATATGTGACCTCAAAACTTTCATTAGAAATTTAAGTGGAATTCACTCTCTCGTGGGTGATATTTTAACAAGTTGTGACTATATGCAAGAATGGCCATATAGTATCCACTTTAATTCAAGAAGCTTTCCCTTTAGAAAAGAGACAATCTATTTAAATCACACTTTCTGTCAAAGTAGTTTTATAAAAGCAATAAGGACTGTATCTCAAAATGTCCCAGAGAAGATTGTCATTCCATAGACAGTTAGATTAAGTACATTTCAAAAGCCCAGTAATTTAGAAAGTGATATTTGATCAACCTGCATACATTTTAAGGAGTATTATCTAATAATTTTATCAGGATATTAGATAATGCTTTTCCAGTAATAAATTTATGTGTGACTCTGGTACTAAGTGAAATCAGTGTGGTCAGCCATCCTTTTGTTCTTCCAAAATTAGTTTTTATTGGTTAATTAGGAAGAAAATAATCCAGAATACTTACACATTAAACACTAAAGGATTTCACTTTACAAATGCCTGGTTTCTTGAAAACTAATTATCTCACAATTGTCAGTAGATAATTGCCAAGGACACCTCTCTCCATTTAGGTATTTGTTAGGGTCAAGATGAGAATTTTTTTGTTTTTTATTTTCCCAGTACTAGGGCTTGCACTTAGGGCCTGGTATATGTTAGGCAAGTGCTGTCTACCACTGAGCCACACTCCCAGCTGCAAGATGAGGATTTTTGGGGGGAAATCTGTTCCAGAGAGCCCTCAGGGTGAGGGAGGACACAGCCAAATTTAGCTGAGAGTTATGAGTGTCTATATTGTTTTATTTCCTATGACTATCCAGTGACTAAAACCCCCAGCGTTAAGCACAGGCTATAGTACAAACCTAAATATGTTCCAGATAATGTTTGGAGATGTTAATAAATGTGTTATCTACAAAAATGGCTCTTTGGTCAGTGGTTTGACAAACTTTACACACGCCTGTGTCTCCAGGATTGAAATGTCTAGAAGTATAACAAAAGTTCTCAGGAGGCTCGTAGTGTACTCCCAAGCTTATTTGAGGACAACCTCTTCGATCTTCCTCTCCAAAACGCTAAGACTAATCATGAAAAAAACAGGCACATCTTAGCAGAAGGATTCCTACAATTTATCTGACCTGCATCACTCAAGACTGTGAAAGTCAAAGTCTAGTAGAACCCAAAGAGACAAGAAAACTAAATGTAATGTAGTACCCGAAATGAAATCCTAAAATAAACCAAGAGAACATTAGTTTCAAAACACAAGTGATCTCAATAAATGATAAGCTTTAGCTAATAATAGTTAATAATACTATATCAAGATTGGTTCATTAATTATAATAAGTGTACTGTGCTAATGCAAGATGTTCACAATAGAGGACATTGTGTGCAGTGGGTTCATGGGAACTCTTTAGTATTTTTGCTCAGTTCTTCTGTAAATCTAAAACTATCCTAAAATTATAAGTCCTTTTAATTTTATAAGAGGTCACATTAACAAGGCATGTGCTTATGTAAAAAGTTTCCCATTTAAGATAGGAGATTGGCCCACATAAGTATATGGAAATTTTAATTCTGATTAAGGAATAATAAAGAAATTGAGGCACAAAATAGTTAGGATACCAGAGGCAAATCTATCAGGATATTGTGATAAAGCAGGTCACAATTCGAATCTGGATTGTTCCTAGACATGTAAGGATACTAACAAGTCAAGAAATGCAGTGTTTAGACTCTCGTGTTAGGTCTCCCAATATTTAACCAAAGACAATGGCGGACTATTGATGAACATTGCAGCATCATCTTTATAAAAGATGGAGCCTACTTTTCATATGTAGACACGAAGCAGTTAATTTTGAAGATACATTCTTTCACTCAGGCTCTTTTTCTGGACACTTGCCATGGCTGACTTGGAATGTTGGTTCAGGATGTTTGTGGAATATTGGGGGACAAATTTATAAGTAACTTCCATTATTGTACTTGACCAAGTTTTCAAGCTCCTATTGCTATGCTGAAAATTCCAGAAAAACTACTTAAATGTTTTGTATGTAATGACCGGTGGTATAATAACTAGAAGTGGGATCATAAAAACAACAGGAAATGTAATAAATATTGTTTATTGAGCGTAGTAGTGAATGTATGCTGTCTTGTAAGAAGCTATCTTAGTCACTTTTTCATTGCTGGGACAAAATAGCCAATACCAGCAACTTAAGAGCAGAGAGATTTTGGCTCTTGTTTTAGACGTTTCAATCCTTGCAAGGTCCGTGACTTGGTGGAAGGGCCTCAGTGGAGGAAAAACCTCTCAAGGTATGGCAGCCAGGAAGCAGAGAGAGAAGTGGGGAGCTGGGAAAGGAGAGAAACCCTTTTAGGCCCATGTCCCAGTGACCTGCCTCTTCCCACCAGACCCACGTCCTAACAGCAAATCACTTGTGAGCCCCTTAATCCAATCACCTTCCAAAAGCCCTGCCTATGAGCGCATGAGACTCATGGGGGACATCTTGACATAAACCGTAACACAGCCAATAAACTAAGAATTGTTGTCCTTGTTTGGGGGCTAAGAAGACACCTCTGTGCGTGCAGTTCTTTGACCATAATTGGTGAGGCAGGGATGTTCCTTGTCTTATTCACAAGCCCTTCGATCAGTGTTTGAAGAACTAACCTCACATCTCATTTATTAAGTACATTCTTACAAAGGACCAATGGGACTCTTTTGGGAAACCGTTTTGGGGGCAGTTTGGTGTTGAAACTCAATTAGTTTAAATGAATGACTTCCTCTAACTCTTTTTGGTATGACTGGGAAGTAGAGGGAGCGGCAGACTGATTTGAAATTCAGTAAGAAGCAAACAGGTGCTCTTAGGAAACTGATAGAAAAGATTACTTTCATAACAGCTGAATTTATTTGTGGTATCTCTACACAAAGCTTGGCAATAAGAAGGAGACTCGTCTTAATAGTCTTAATCCAGTTTTTGTTTGCTTGTTTGGAGGTCTTTGCTTGGATTACATTTTTTGAGAATAGGAAGATGTTCTCAATTGCCATCAGAAACAGTCATTGCCATTCATTCATCTCTGAACTTGGCCATGTGCACGTGCACGAGAAGGCCATGCCATATCTGCCACTCATCCTCAGACACATCATTCTTTGCTCTAGCTTACCGCTTCCTAACACATGTCAGTGATCCAACTTTTTCAGATCTTACGTAACTCAGTTGTGAAGTAATGCCACAAGATTAGATGTAGGCCTAATACTGTATTTTTATCCTTTCTCTGTGTAAACTGTATACTAATGCAAAATGCCATTCCTCCTTAAATAAAGATAGGATTCAAGACAATCTGTTGAAAAATTAAGTCAAAACTATCTTTCTTTTAATTCACAGTATTCAGAAAAGCACATCTGCCTGTAGTTTAAATTGAACTTGGAAACTGAAATGTTGGCCACTGTCTTTCCTAGGTTCTACTTGAAGTTTTGTTTGTTTGTTTGTTTGTTTTAAGAGAGTTCTGGGAATGATTTTCAATAACCTAACATTTCTCCTTTGTCATTCCTCTCTCACTCTTTTCTATCCAGTTTTTTTTTTCATACTACAGATTTCCTTCTCCCAGACTGAAGCGTCCTTTAACTTTAACAGGCAGTCAACAATCAAGACCTTAAGTCAGTGAAAATTAGTTAAGATTGGTCCTTAAATGTCACACATTGGTTTTCTTAAGAACTTGTGTAGGATGGTGGTGCTCATATATTAAAGGGAAAACTATCCCAGAAATCGTATTACACAAGAGGAATCAACATGGCTAGTTCTTGATATTTGTTTGTTTGTTTGTTTTGGTGCTGGGGCCTTGTGGTTGCAAGGCATGCACTCTAACCACTGAGCTAAATCCTCAGTCTTAGTTCTTGATATTAAAAGAGGATTTTTGAGCCAGGTGCAGTGGCACATATCTGTGATCCCAGCTACTCAGAAGGCTGAGGCAGGAAGATTGCAAGTCTGAGGTCAGCGTGGCAGCTTAGCAAGACCCTGTTTCAAAATAAAAAGGGCTGAGGCTACAGCTCAATGGTAGAATACTTACGCAGAAACCAGGGTTCAATTCCCAGCACCAGGAAAGAAAGAAAGGAAGAAAAAGAAAGAGAGAGAGACATTTATTGAAATGCCTTTTTGACTGTAGCAAACCGCTGAATATGCTACAAATTTTCCCCACTTTGGTAGTAGTGGTATCAGATCAGATTGCTCCAAAGCGATGGTTACTGTTTTTCCTCTTCCAATTGCAGAAATTACACACCTTTGAAGCATGGCAGATGAACGGAAAGATGAAGCCAAGGCACCCCACTGGACCCCGGCTCAGTTAGCTGAGGCATCAGCACACCCACACGCCCCTGAGATTAAGGACCAAGCTGGGGCTGGGGAAGAACTTGTCCGCAGCGCCAACGGATTCCCGTACAGGGAGGACGAAGAGGGCGCCTACGGAGAGCGCCGGCCACAGGGCACCTGTCCAGACTCCAGAGAGAACGGGATCAATGGAGAGCTGACCTCAGCGGACAGAGAAACAGCAGGTAACTCAGGCCTGTGGAACCTAGTGCTTGCTTTGTGCTTTGTCATCAGTTTGGTCTGAAGTAAGTTAATTTAGCATGCCGATCTTCTTTCATAGGGCTGAAATTCCAGTTGGTGAGGAGAAATAGACACCCAAAAGGGCGAAAAAACATGATCACTAGCCTGACTTGCCCCCAGAGTAGTTGTATTCTCAATTCCATTTCCCCGTTTCATTTTTATCACTTTAATTTTGACAGATAAGTGGCGCCATGTGTGGACATTTTGCTAGAAATTATCAGAATTACAATCTATTTAAAAAAAACTACACAGAGTTTTCTTTTTGATTCTTGTGAATGACATTGGACCTAAATTCAGCGATTGATTAGAAACCTATTCACTTTATAAAAAGATATGTAAACTCCATCTCTGCAGCCTTCAAAAGAAAAAGAGAGAGAAAAGGAAACACACATACGTGTACAGATATAGAAATCATTTCAAACTTTCTCAGACAGCTTTTTAAAAATGATGTGCAAGTACTTGAAGGAGAACACAATTTAGTTTACTTTCTTTTCAAAATATGACTTCTACCAACACTTTCTCTTATCATTGATTTTATTATATTAATGGTGGTTATTATATAACATTAATGGCATAGAGAAATACTAGCTTGCACTATATTTGAGATGGATACGTGGAAAGCATTTCAAATGAGAGGAGAAAGTACGTGGGTACATAGGGCAATTTTTAAAAGTCCACTCACACAACGAACTACTGTGGAGCATCTTCTATGTAAGAGGCGCTGTATTACTTCTGTGCTTGGGTGTATACAAGAAATGGCCCCTGGGCCTCATGGATAAGATGCCGTTGCAGTGCACAAGATCCGTGCATGAAGTTAATTCAGATACAAAGCACGGTGTCTGCAGGGTCACATGGGACGTATAGAAAGACAGATGGAAGAGAGACTGTTTATGCTAAAAGCCAGTATTCTTGAGTTGTGCTCAGATGCCTCCCGCAGTGGCGACAGAGCTTACAGGGTTACCGGGAGGTATTTTAAATATGTGAGGAAAGCACTGTGGTACTCACCTGTGGCAAGCACTGCCTGAGCCGTTAACTCAAGAAGGCTCACGGTTTCAACATTACATGACTCTGTGTTGGAAGATGACATGTCTTTGAAAACTGAATTTTCCACAGTTGCTCTGATGAAAAGCATGTAGTGCACCTTGCCGAAATTCACGCAGATGGGAAAAAGAAGGTAGTAGCGTCCAGTCTGGTTCAGAAGCTATGCATAGGCTTCTACACCTTATTAGTAAGAAATACTGCAGCTATGAATGAAATTAAAATATTTTCTTAGCTCTCACAGTCACAATGAGGACTAAAGTAAAATTGTAAAGTGTATAAAATGAGTGGTCCCGGAAGGAGTAGCTGTTATATATTGGTGGCAGTGGTGGTAGCAATGAGGACAACAGATACTCTTGAACATGGAATGTTTTTCTACAGCCGGGCATAACATAAATGGAAGGGGATGAAGCTTGCATGTCAGGAGTGTTAACCAAGAGGATTTTTTTGGGGGGTGCGGGGATCGAACTCAGAGCCTTGCACTTGCTAAGCAAGCGCTCTGCCACTTGAGCTAAATCCCCAGCCCAACCAAGAGGATTTTGAAGGAGTTAAGGCATGAGGGGTTGAGGGCATGTTGGGGTATAATGGTTGAGAGAAACAAAGGAGAATGTGGTAGACCAAGATTCTTCTCATCGTCATACCCTATAGCACCCAGTATTGAGGACTGGAGAGTCCTCAATAAATATGTATTGAATGAGTGAATGGATGAACACCTGAATGCAAAAAGAGGAAAGTCATTTTCAAATTAATGGGAAAACTGTTAAACTGTCTACCTTTGTCTCTTGGATGCTCATCAGTCGTTGCTCACTGACTAGGGTTCCTGTTCAGAAAAGCGGCAGAGAACATCATCGTTTACTGTTTCATTTGTTCAGTGGCCCTAATGAAGTATTTAAGAGCTTCCGAAAAATATGTTTGCCAGGTCAGCCTGTCCTGGGCAGCTTCTTTGACAAAATCAATCAAAAAGAGACTAAGAGATGTTTCTTTTAAGTGATGGTTTCAGGAGCATCCTGAGTTCATTTTGAAGTCACTCAACTTGTGTCAGTGAATCTTATATTGTCTTTGGGAGACCAATCGCAGAGGTTTTTTGTGTAAATTCATAAGGACAGAAGTGGTAAATAATCAGCTGACAGCTACCATGGTGATATTTTCGATCCAAAGTATGCTAGAATCTTACACCAACTCTCTCTCCAAACAACAGGTGAAGTATTGAAACCACAAAATATGCCTCTGTGAAAAACTAAGTAAAGGAAAATATAAAAATTTGTTTCTTCATATACAAAGAATATTTCAATGATAAGTTTGTGCGCAATTAAATTTCTGTCCAAGCACTAGTTTTGTAAGTGATAACTTTTATCATTGTTGATTTATGGATAATCTTAATAAATTATGTAATGAAAATCATCCCCAGCAAAGGAAATGCTCTTAAATCTCAAATATGGTCTTTAAAAGTGCTGTTCTTTGATGGCGGAAACCATGGATATGGTCATGCATTATATTTTGAGATACTTGTTTATTTTAAAGAGGATCAAGAAGCTATATACCAGCTTGTTTTTTTTTTTAACCATTCACATACAACCTATCAGTGTGTGGTAGATTTTCCTTGTAAAAGGTACCGCTCCCTGGGGGTGATCCTGCACCTGCAGATCCAGCTCCTTGGGAGACTGAGCTAGACGAATCGCCTGTACCCATGAGTTCGAGACCAACCTGAGCAACATTAAGACCCTGTCTCAGAAAAATAAATAATAATAACAAAACACAAACAAATAAAAAGAAAATAATCCTTTAAAAAACTTCACAGGAAGCATTTCTCAGGGAAATCAACTCCTCAGCTATAGGTCGGGCTTGGACCCAAAAATATTTATAATAGTTCTCTCTTCATTTTTAGGCATAAATGTTCTGCAAAGGTATTTCTTTTCATCCATCTCTACAAAGAGGATTGTGTAATCAGTGAATCGCAAACATCATGCCTTCCCCTCTTTCCTTCCTTCGTAAGACTGGGCCCACATCACCCAAAGCTCTTACCTTGTTCTCCCTGGCCCACCCATTGCAGAATTCATTATCACTTATGGGCCATAATAATTTTTAAAGATGGCAGCCCATGGTTAACTTATCTTTGATCTTCTGCACTAAAACCAAGGTCTGGGAGAATAAAAAATCTTAGAAGGAAATAATATTTTAAATTATATTTCTTTACAACTTACTCTTCCAAGCTTTATCTCCTTCTGTACAATTTAAAGCTTGTCCATAGAATGATAGGTAAAATTGTGTTCTCAACTATAATCTTTATGCTTCAAGATTTTTTTCTTATCTCTGGAGTGTTTTTTTTTTTTTTCCCAAAGCTATGCCACAGAAGCATAGAAAAAGAAATGTAGCGGTTTTGAGAATCTAGCCACTAAAGAAAACGCTCATTATATTAAGATGAAAGCAACATTTTAAAAATTGTTTTTCAAAATGTGAATAAGAGAGAAATGGCTTGGAATAATCTCTTCCTTCCTCCATGCATTTTGGTCAGATTTCCCAGTCAGTGACAAATGAGGTACCTCATCTTTAAGCTTCTCATCCACAAGCAAGATCCCAAATCATGTTAGTATCAAAATAACCTGGTGGTCCTTGTGAAAGGACAGAAGGGCTGATTTGTAAAATCTATAAACCTTTGACAGGGAAATCATTTAAGAAAGTAGAAAATTGAAAAAAGGAACCCGTCAAGGGACATTTTAAGGACATGAAGAGCAACTAAATTCTGTAATCTTGTATGTGTGACTTGGCAGTATAGCTGGTTTTTGGATCGTGGAGTGTGCCATTATCCACATAGCAAATTCTATTATAGGACCATCAGCAGACACCAGTGTCTACAAAGAGTATTTTCCTGCTTCTTAACCTATTCTGAAAAATGCTGTAACTCGGCACCACTCACTTTCATCAATAGAGAGGAAACAGTTTTCTAATTCCCTATCTGTCCCACAAGAACTTCTTAAAGAACTATTGTGGAAATGCCATCTGCCCTCCATATTAGTAGGTTCCACATCTGTAGGTAAAGCCAGCCATAGATCAAAATATTTGATGGGGCTGGAGATGTAGATCAGGGGTACTGGGCTTGCCCAGCAAGCACAAGGCACTGAATTTGATCTCCAGCACCACCACCCCCCAAAATTTTTTTTTAAATACTTGAAAAAATACTGCATTTATACTGAAAATGTACAGACTTTTGTCATTATTCTATAAATAACAACTACTTTCATAACACTTACATTAGGTATTCCGTGCAATCTAGAGATTATCTGAAGTACATGGAAAGATGTATACAGGTTATATGCAAACAGTTTGCCGTTTTTACATAAGGGACTTGGATAGCCACAGATTTTGGTACCTGTCATTAGTGTCTTTGTTTACAAATAAGAAGGTTAAGGCCATGAATGGTTGAATGACTCAGGGTTGCACAGAAAGAAAATTGGGAGCTACCCCGTGAACATAGGGCTCAAGAATCCCGCATACTAATTCTTCCTGTGGAACTGTTCCCCATGCAAGAAGTAATGTGGGATTTTTTCCTATAGTTTGTGATTTACCTGGCTGTATAGACATGTTGCTGGCTGGGAAAGATTTCAAAGCTCTTTTAAATGAGAGGCAGTTTGTTTTGTTTTTTTATTTTTATTTTTTTCTGGCTCTCAGGACTACAGTACTCTTGTAGATTTTAGAATGTGCCCCTTATTAGCCAACACTAGTAAAATCTGCTAATTTTCGATCATAGTTTTGGGTAATAGAATAGAAAGCTAGAAGGGACCTGTAAGGTGACCTTCCACAGCTCTTTAATTTGCAGATTTAGTCACCTGTCTAAGATCACATGACTATTCCCAGAAGCCAGGTCTCTTGTCTCCTTGACTAATGCTCTTTCTGCTGCCCTTCTGCCGTATTTGGGACTAGAACAGCCAATCACAGCATGTACTATCTCAAAGAGGACCATTTTTGTTCAGAATTCTCACTTTCATGTTCCTTTAAACGTGGCATAAAATCCTAACTTGATTCCCGGTTTTCAGCCTGAGTGGAGAAAGAAAGAAGACAGTTCTAAGATGTTGATAAATACTAAAACACTGAGGTGTTATTTAAAGTCAGGCTTGAAGGATTATGATTATTCTAAGGTACGGTGCTCTGAACACTGGTAGGAAACAGCAGTCATGGTATAAAGTGGCTTTGGGACCATCAAAGGCCAGTGTCAGCTATATCTTGGGGTCAGTGTAGAGATTTACATTTCTTCACTTTACTCCTCAGGATTCCTCAGGGTCCGTCTGTTTGCCCCGCATTTCCGGGCATGCTTTCCAGGCTCCTCCCATCCTAGGAGGGGAAAGCTGTTGCCTTTCCAGAACTTTCCAAGGGACCTGGGTCTTCTCCAGCCTTACTGTGCACTTTAACGTCCGCGTGACTCGAGCAGTCCAGTGATGGGCAGGCTCAGATATACCCGCTTGTTGTTGCTACAGTTACAGACTGAAGCCTGAAGGGGAAAAAAATTGGTACCTCTCCATGTGAAAAAGCAGGGTATTTAAGCTTCTGTCTGTCCCTTTTTCTCAATCTTTGAAAAACCCACCCTGCCTTTTCTTACTCTCCTGTTCCCTCTGCCTCCATTTCTAGTTTTGAGATTTACCAGCAGGAGCCAGCATCTCATTTAAAATATGACCTGTTGTATATAATACGGCATTAATTTATGCAGAGCACAATAGCATACGACCATTTCTTCCACAAAAATGACTAAAGCCTAAGGCACCACCTCCTGAGGCAAATAAACAAGCTGGCCTAACAATACAAGAGGTTGCAGAATTTTTCTTTTCCTCGTTGCCATGCCAACCACTCTTTGCTCTGGCTGCCATTTCCCTGAGCTCTGCAGAGCAGTGCACTTATTTAGCATTCAAGGGCGGATCTGCAGAAATCCACACAGCCTCACTGCGAAGCGGCTGGGCCTGCCGGCACCGATGGATGAGGACAGAAAATGGGCATCTTGTCCGCGTTTTCCTTCCGAAGGTTAGGCATCTGGGGCTGGAAAGAAAGACAAGGACTGATTTCTTTTTTAAAGGCAGTTCCATGAGGTTTGTATCTGTCACGTTCGCTTGATCCTGTGTGGTGTGTCAGTGAAGTGGGTTGTGGGTACTAGCTTCCGGTGTAAGATGTGGTTTGTCATGTTGAATGGTAGCAGGATCTGAATCTGGTTCAATAGTGCTAACAAGGATGTTACTGTAAAGAACGGTGTCTCATACCTTCCTCAGCTTGTACACTCAGGTGTCACCCGCTGGCGCTTCTGATGTTTGCAAATCCGAGGAGAGGAGGGGCGCTGAATAAAGGTATTTGTCTAAATATAAAGTTATACAGTAGTGTGTCCCATAAAAATCATCGTTTTGCTCTTCTGTCACTGTCAGTAGGACATTGTCTTAAGTCAGTAATTTCGAATCAAAATATAAGGAAAATTTGGTTTCTCAAGACTTGTTCCAGTGAAGCCCAGTGACTCAACAAATTGGGGTGCAATTCTATTGCTTAGAATTTTAATCGCTATGAACTCTTGAAGTTGTGAAGAATAAGGCTCTACCTAACACAATATAACACGATATTTTAAAACTAAGACTAATTTGTATATATTTACTTCTGTGTATGTTCTTGAAAAAAATGCCCCATGCACCGTGGAAATCAGTTTTAGTTCTTGTCTCGTTTTGTACTAAATAATAGAACTATTTCATAAGCACTAAGAAAAGTATTTTATCAGACTCTTCAAACCACTGACATTTTGAAAATTTATTTTGCTGAATATGTGTTCTTATCAATACAATAGATTTGCACTAAGAAGAATTCAGAACTGTTTGTAAAAATTATTCTGCGTGGATTGTTTTTAAGTGTAAATATAATTTCATTCTCATATTTTATACGTGGCCTTTCGCTCAGTTCTGTATTTTCCAAAATCTTGCCAAGCTTCCTCCTTTCTAATCTGCTATTATGTTTTATTATCATATTTTCCTTTTAATGTTTTCCAGTTTGAGAGGGGACATTAGAAACCCCATTTAGAAAAAAAAATTCTCAGCAGTTCATAAAATCTTTTAAATTTGTAATGAGCAGATGAAAATTATCAGTAATGGAAATGAGTCAATGAGTCTTCTGGGATTCATTTCTAGACTAAGCCTTTGTTTCCATCAGGGTTGTGCAGTCTTTATATGCTGCATATTGTATTTCTAGGTAGTCCCTCCCCACAAAAGAGAAAAGAAAAACATAAGAGAAAAAATTTGACTGAAGTTTGAACAAAATAAATTGTTTAAATGTCTTGAGAACACATTCATCATTAAGCAATAATGTGTTTTTTGAAAAACGTATATATAAATATATGTACTTGTACATTTATAGATACACATATACACATACTTTTACAATATCAGTAGTTAATATCTGGGAAAGATTTTGCTGCTATCTGCCACATGCCCCTGCAGTTGCTCGAAGTTGGGTTTTATTGCATTTGAGAGGTTATTCAGTAGATGGGGAGAAACTAACAGGCAGCACTCTTCTCTCTTTCTCCCCAAGCTACTAAGACGCATCGACTCTTTCCACCTCAGATGTCCAGGCTTTCCTTCCTCTCCTTCCCTCGCGTTTCACCCTGCAGCCCTGGCAGTTTCACACCTGACCTGGCATCGTGTGTCCTGGGGGAAAGATGCTGAACCAAGAGCCCCCCACTCTGTGAGTCACCATTCAGACCACTCACAGAAGCCCGGTTCAAACCCAGCCTGGCTGGTGGGCAGAGGAAGAGGAAAGCACGTGTCCTTTGCTGCCCAGTGACTTTTAACACATCCTGGGTGGTAGACAAGAAGGGAGGAATTGCGAGTCAGAGAAAAACCATCTTTGCTTGAGATGATTCATCTTCAGCAGCCTGAAAAATGAGACTCGAATTCTCTGTCCAGGTTTTCTGTTGGAAAACACAGGACAAGGCTGAACGTGTGCGTGAGGTCTTGGTTCTCACACAAGCGTGTCCAGCATGAAGTTCCAGGTGTCAGTCCCCTGACGAACTAAAGGTCTGTGTTGTGAAACAGTGGCATTCTGCGCCCCACTCCCCCAGCCCCCCTAGCCCCCCAGTGCCCCCCAGCCGGCAGGTGGCTTCATTTACACGCACATTGCGCAAGGAGTGATGGGAAGACACTGTGGGAGGGAGGCCACCATTTTAAGGGAAAGGTCCTCAAAAGTCTACCTTGGTCAGAGGCAGAGGAGGTGCTCATTTTGCTCTGTCTACTGAGGTTCTTCTCATCTAAACAACCACGAATCCCATGTTTATATCCTGCTAAAAGCGCTGAGCTCCATCACAGTATCATAAGTGCTTTGAGGTGGAAACTGTGCTTTATTCATCTTCTCCTCTTTGTGGCATATGATGCGGTACTTATTTTCTATAATAGGTCTTAGTAAATAGTTTTGAATTAAAAAGATACTTAGAATCTGTGTACAGTTTTGAGGATGGAAATCATGCAGACAAAATGCTGCTACAAAAATTATGCCACAAACCACGTGTGGCGGCACATACCTGTAATCCTAGCCTTGGGGGAGTGGTAGGCTGAGGCAGGAGGATTACCACCAATTCAGGAACAACCTGGAGCTACAGAGTAAGTTCAAGGCCAGCCTGAACTACATAGAGGGACCCTGTCTCAGAAAAACAAACAAACAAGCCAATAAATAGAGAAGGAGACTGGAATCAGTGTAGAGACTTCAGCGCGAATGGTTGGAACAGAAAGGAACAAAGAAAGAATTCCAGAGGGATTTCTGGAAGGGAATCATGGCCTAAGAATGGGAATGAAGTTTGAGAGTAAGGAAAATACGTTGCTGACTGAAGACATCAGTAAGAGATTTTCTTGATGGTGAAAGTTATTAAACTGGAAAGAATGTGAAAAGTCAGGGTAAGTGAACTTGCTGAGAGACGTCTATAATCAAATGGCTCAGAAGCACACGGGTGTCGAATAACTTCGGACATTCATTCCTATGAAATTCAGCCAATGTAATGACCAGCCTTGATTAGAAATGCCCCTGGAACACCCTGCAAGGAGCGCTCTGAACTGCGTGTCCTTTTTGGTTCTCTAGCTACAATTGTGCTTTGCTATTCTAAATCAGAAGCTCGTTGCTGACAGATGTACAATCTGAACCCGGAAGCAAATAGATATTCCGTGTTACCCACTTAATAATATTCCTTTAAAAGAGTAGACCAGTGCTATGCTGGGGAGATGCAATCTACTCTATTGTTGAATGTCAACCTGTACAAATAGCACCATTTTCCTCTATTTCATCTTGGAGTCTATAAAATAATTTGTAAACAATAGGTTTTTTGGGGCAATTAACAGTATTTCCATATTGAGTTAGTGGGGGACATTCCTACATTAACTAAAGAAATTCTTTTTATTTTAATTAGATATACTAATTTTTTCTTTTAAAAAGCTTCAGTGATCCATAATTTTCTTTTTATCATATGAGAATTAAAAATGCTTCTAATTTAACTTTTCTAATATATAAGAATTTCAATATTTAAACCTTTATCCTCCAAGGAGAAGACTGATAGTAACAAGAAGAAGAAGATACAGTTTTTTTATAAGTTTACAAAGTAAATCAGTTCATTAGATAATTTTTCTCCTTATTGCATTTCACATCTTAATGTCCAAGTTTATTTTTATTTTTCTTTAAAAAATGGCCGGTGGCTCACATCACCTTGAAAAATAAGAGGTGTGGATTATTTTTAGATTAGAATAAGAGTGGAGTATAGTCTAGCTCAGTAATAGAGCATTTACATAGCATGTGCAAAGACGTGGGTTTGGTTCTTGGCACAGAAAAAAAAGAATTGGAATAAAGTTACTATCCTTGGAGCTCTTTTGGACTACCACATAAATACTGCCGTAGGGAAAATGGCTTTTACTTATTTTATTTTATTCTATTTTTATTTTATTTTAGACTAGACCTCACAATGTGGCCCAGGCTGGCCTCAAATTCCTAATCAGAGAAGCCAATTTTTTTAAGTACATTTTTAGAAACAGGAATTAGTTGTTTGCTTCATGGTTAGGGCTACTCTACATAAAATATTAAAATTGCAGTTTCCTTTTGAAAAACAAAGGCACGAATTCTGATTTAGAAAGTTTTCTCACATGTCAGGATGAAAAGAAAATGCATTCTCATATATTGTCATCGACATTTTCTAGTGAAAAATTTCAGAACTTTTTTATGAAAGCAGGTACTCCATCCCTTCCAGGATCCCCATAGGCCTCTTTGGTGGGATGTGCTCTTCAACCAAGTGAAGCTTTACAGAGTAGTGCGTGGCTACCGTAGCATCTGCCCACCCGCAGCCAACCCTGAGCAAAATTGGGACTTGAATAAAACGTGTCTTGAACACTTTTGTCCTGCTTCTTCAATCCCATTTCTTTGTTTTCTTCAGATTGTCAGTAGTCGCAGGCTTATTTTGGGTTTCTCACATAAGAGAAACCATTTAATATTTAAGCTTGTATGTCTGATGTTCTTCACTTAATATTATGGTCTCAAAGTGCATCCATTTTCCTACAAATGACCTGAATTTATCTTTATGCAGAATAGTACTCCATTGTATGTAAATATCACGTTTTTCTTTACCTATCCATCTGTTGATGGACATAGAGGCTGCTTCCAAGATTTAGCTATTATGAATTGTGCTGCTGTAAACACTGGTGTGCGCATATCACTGTAATATGATGTCTTTAACTTTTTGAGGAGGACGCCTAAAAGGGGACCAGCTGAGTCAAGTGGACATAAAATTTTATTTCAACAGAGCTCTCAGAGATATTTTCTAAAGTAAGATTTATATTATTTGCAAACTTATGAAGATAACTTTAAAGTTATTATTACTTGTTTTTTCTTTGTCTTACATAATAAAACTTTTGTACCTTAGCTTTGGGGAGAAATTGAATTAATAGCATCTTCTATGAAATAACAGTCATTACTCTAGAATGCAAAACAATCAGCCTTATTTTAGAATATCTTTTGGCCTGAAGAAATAAAATTCTATCGGCATCTTTGCTTTTTGGTGTCATAATAGCATCAAAGTATAGAATAATACTGGACTTTGCATTTCTTTTCCTACTTAAAATGATCTTTCAAAGTCACATTATTTTGCTACTTATAGATTCTTGAAGGAAGTCTTCAACTATCATCAGTTTTATTTGTTTGGAATTTTTCTTGGAACATAACTTTTCTTTGGAACATAACTTGGTGCTATGGCTGGGCTTTTATTTAACTGCATTATTAAATAAAAATGGAAGGGTGGCTTAAATATATACCTTCTCATTTTTCTTTTTTTTCAACATGAGTATTTTAGTTTTCAAAATTTCATAACATAATTAATCCCATCATACCTTCCCCCATGATTATTGAAAAATAGGTCTCTATATATATTCAATTTCAATTTGAAAATTACAAACAATTACTGTGTCTATTTATAAGTGACTTCAAGTCTGTCAAGTCCTTTCAGCTTCTGGTACAGAGAATCTTTGGAGGCAATAGTTCCTAGAGCAATATTGGCCAAAGTAAACAGGGAAGATGGACAAGACTTACTTAAAACAGTCATAGCTTGTGAGAGACTTGCTAAGAAGAAAGCACATAAGGTTGAAAACATGTAAGAATGCATCTAAGGGTGTGGTCTGCCTGTTGGTTCTCAGAACTGTGTTAGAACAGAAGTTTTAAGCAAACCGCAGTTATATACAGAAGTCATGTACAGGCCTCTTTACTGGCTTAGTGTTCTTGGTAGTGTAAGCAGAGTTGATGTTCCATAACATAGTTCTGTCTTAGTTACTTTTCTCTCATTGCTGAGACAAAATAGTCAACACCCAAAGTTAAGGGAAGAAAGGTTTATGTAGCTCACAGTTTGTAGAGGTTTCAGTCCACAATCGGCTGGATCCGAGGCAGGGCGGCATGGCAGACAGGCAGAAGGCAGCAAGGCAAGCAAGGGAGCTAAACAGCTTCTTCCTGCACCTTATATCTTATCTAGGCTACCAGATTAGGGCGACGCCAAACCAAACAGTAGATTGATTTAGTAATCACACGCCCTTAATCCCAGCACCACACACTCTAGATCCAGCCACTTCTTAGCACATGAAGCTTTGAGGGGACATCTAGACACAAACCATAACAAGTTCTTAAGTTCCATAAACTTCTAGATGACACGACTCCAAGACTTGACTAAATTATAGTGGGGATAAGATAGTAGGAGCAAACACACGTAGGCAGCTATTGATTTTTACCATTCTAAACAAACATGGAAGAATGATTCAAGTTTACGGAGGTAAAGACTAGTCCTGGTATGAAGGGATCTCAAAAGTTCATTCCAATGGCATTTTAGAGGAATCTACAGAATTTTTTAATTGTTCTGTCAGATCATCTTTCTTAGACATTTCTATGCTTTACACCTACTGAAACATTAATTCCTTCATAAGAAACCCTAATCTCACTCCTGGTGTCCAAGTCCTTTGAGGTATCTAAACACATATGGAACTTGAAGAGCAGGGAGAGACCCTTGTATGCATGAGTATTAACATGGATACATACACATTCTGGTTTTTGTCCCCCTAGTGATGTTTTCAAGGGGTAGATTTATTTCAGGTCTCTGTTCCATCAGCCTTTCAACTCCTCATTTATGTTTCTGACAATGCGGTAATTCTTGCTCTGATCCTTGCTATTTCTCATGCTATAATCTTTCAACAGTGTGATATGCTTTAATACATAATGGAGAAGATAATGTAGTTTCTCATGAGTTCACAAAAATAGTACAATTGTAATAGTTGTAAGATGTAAAACCAAGCATTTCGAGATTCCAAAAGGCTTATCAATTCTCTCACTGCCTAAATGATCATATTAAATTTATTGATAGTAAACTTAATAGAAAATTTGAGGGAGTAAATTCCCCATGAAATTTATCATTTTCAAATTAATACAGAGCAATACGATATTACAAACTGACATAATTAACAAATGTTTACTATATGGGCTACAAACTACGGCATAAATATATGTGCATTACTATGTTAGCAACTCAGCACCACTGGCAGCCAACAACTTTTAACTAAAACATGGTAAGTATAAAGCTATATGGGAACTATATATCTTACTGTATTTCTTCTGCTTAATTGTGCTTTTTTTTCCTATTTTCACATGGTATCTTAAATTTAGAGGCAAAATTTCTCTGGAGTTACTATTTCTGATCTATATTTTTAATTAGAGTCCGTAATATAGTATCCTCAACTTACATATCTTTTCACTGATCACTGTTTTAATTTTTTTTTTCTGGGTGCTGGGGATTGAACTCAGGGCCTTGCACTTGCTAGGCAAATGCTCTACTACTTGAGCTAAATTCCCAGTCCTTAGTTTCTTATATGTTCCTCCTTGATTAAATTTTAGCACTAAGCTGGTTCTGTTAAAGCCCTTAAGCCTTCATTTTAAGGAGTTCAAGTGTAATATAAATGAGATTGTGGATTTGAGTACATATGTTGCGATAGAGAAGTTCTGTAATCCTACACGCCAAGTCCGAGCCCACTAGTTTGTAGATGCATTTCAGAAGACTGCTGTGTGAGTGACTATGGAAGGATCAGTCAAAAATATGTGACCATCACGGGACAATCTTAAAGAACAAAAATAAAACATGCCCTCCAGTAAGATACCTGCACCTTCACTGTTTCAGCGGCAAAGCAGCACGCCTTACCCATCTTCTAGCCTCCAGAATGACTAAGCAGACTCTCATCATGCAAAACAAATTCTCCGAATTTAAGAATACCAGAACTAAACTTGGTAGAATCATGATTTCTTATCTTAAAGGTATTTATTTCCGTGAGCTACTTTTACCTCAGGTGCATTTTCCCTTGTTAAATGGATCCTTCTTTTAATCCCAAAGTATTTAGGAGGAATATTGGGGAGTAGAGGCTTGTAGCAAGGGTCTGGAGCTGCAGTGTTTACCGGTGTGACCCTCTGAGACCAAGCGGAGTCTGACTGGGGCGGGGTCTGCCAGCAGGGGCCTCCTTAATTAATGCGAGGTGCCAGGGAACAAACAAACAAAAGCCCCAACAGTCTGCTCTTTGGTTTTCTTTCATGGCCAGTTGATTGCAGGAAAGAGTTTCAGAGAAGCCATGCACTCTCCAAACTAAGTAAGGAGTAAAAGCGAGGAACTTTTCTTCTTTCCCCATTTTTATGAATTTATCTTGGGTATTTGTTCAGCAGAGCACTTCAGACTGCACAGTGCTTTCCTTGTTGACTAGTTTCCATCAGCAGCAGCAATTAGCATGGGTTTCCATGGCAACCATTCTGCACCCTACTGAGAAAAACCTCTTCTTGAGAGGAGCATTCTGTCTTACATTGTTTTGTTTTCCTTTTTTCCGCAAGTGCACGGTAGGCTTATTTGTCATTTCTTTTAACACAGTATTATTATGTCTGTGATTCTTAAAAGCAGAAACATTTACTGGCTTTTTCTATCCAGATGGTTGAATTTACTGTCAAGTATTTTACTTCTCTCTTAAAAGCCTGAAAAAAAAACTCACAAAAATATGTTCTCAGGCCTATGCCAACCTGCCTAGACTTCGTGTTCATAGTCTACTTAGTGGACCTTTGCATGTTCAAGTAATCACGGCTGGTCTGATGAAAACCCAAAGAGTCCACATTCAAAAACACATTTCTTGAACTACCAATAATGTCACATATCACTCAGAAGCAAATTAGAGTTCTCAGGGCTGTTGAGAGAATTTTGACACCACTGATTTTGTTATTCATTAAACAAGCAATATTGATAGAATACATGCTAAAAACAGGAGACTGTCTTTAAAATTTTGACATGATAAATACTGTGACCAGAAGGGCATTACTCTATGTCGTGAATTGGCTTCATGGCAAAAAATAGAGGGCTGCAGTGGTTGTAAATGTTGAGTGGTACAATAGCCAGTCGAGCAATATTTAATTTATGTGCATTTTATCATTGTAGTTTAAATAATAAATGGTGGGAGCCTTTTACACTGTCTGTTAGGCAGAGGCTGGACATTCAAGCAAGGAGGTATTCATTGGCAAAAACTATAGAATCATCTCAATACATGACAAAAACTTAGGTCTTACCTATGTTTTATCGATCATATGCATAATTTTAAGTAAGCACTCAACATATGCTATTCCATGTAATTGACTAGTTTCCATCACAAAACATCAAAAGAAGAATAACACTTTTATTCCCAGAATCTGAAGGTTAGAGAGACACTCCCTTAACAAACGTCTGGAGGTTTTTAAGAGTTAGAGGCAGAATTCGATCCCAGGTTTTCTGAAACTAGAACTTAGTCTTATAAAAAATATTTTTACTACAGTGATGTCAATCAAAATGAGATCTAAAGAGGGCAATAAATGGCTTTTATCCATTTTGCTAGTTTTTTTGGTTGACAATAGTAGGGATTAACAAGAAAGAAAAGGCCTAGTAGGAGCTTATTTAATATCTTTGTATACAGTATGATGTTTATTCATTAGGTGAATGTAAATAGTTTAGTATGATACTTTTTGGGTACTGCTAAGTAGTGTTTATGATTGAAAACATATCTCAGTTAGTTTCTTATACCTATTTACTTCCAGTATATGTTTTATTAACATCAAGAAAAAATAGTATTTCTTTCCAGAACTTATCTACCAAGGACTACTTTGATATTCTTTTCTGTATCCTGCCTCCCATCTCTGGCTGCCCAGAATAAGTTTTCAAAATGAATTTCACTTTTTCTCTGTAAACATCTACCCATATGGCAGTAAGTTGTTTTTAATATTTTCTTTCCAAATGGTTTATAGGTGGTTCTGTTTACTAGATTAGTTCCAAGTCATCGTTCATTTTCTTTAGCCATGACAATAAATGTCAATCAATAATATCAATAAATGACAATAAATGAGAAATAATAAATATAAAAAATTAATGTTCAAACACTAGTTATAAGGTTTTTACTGCAATACAAAAACTTTAAGTAGTCAGAATTCTGATGCTTACAAAAGAGAAAATAAAGTAAAAATTCAACACACTCTCCCTAAGTAAGATAATTTCTAATGTAAACCAAAAACCATTTATTTTCAAAAAATTTTTGAAGTTCAGAAGACAAATCATTGAACCTTTCAAGACGTCAGATTGGAATAAGCAGTGTTGTATTTTCAGCTATGAAAATCAATATTAACTTTCAATTATTTACAATGAATAATTCCCCAAATTACATATAATATAGAGTCATCTCTAATCATCTTGATAACTAACTCCGTGTACAACTTTGTACCTGTGTTTGGAAGGTAAAAGCAAAAAAAAAAAAAATTAGGAAGTAGCAAAGAGGACAGAAGGTAGAGAAAGTATTCAGTGAACAGTTGCACTCTACCGTGTTATCTCCAAGAGAACTTTTCCTGTTGCTGACTTTCCTTAGGGTCTGACAAGGTTACCCTCCCTTCTAGGGTACTATCTAGAAAATGGCCCTGAACTGAGACTTACAAGAATCTTGAGCAGACGGTAGCCTGGGACCTACACAGCCAGGGAAATGGTATGAAGCCAGAAAATAGAAAACAAAGACAATATTGGCTTCTTTCATACTTTGTTTTAGGAAAAAATACTTCCTCCCTTGGCCATCAGCATGACCATCAACATTAGTGATAGCATGTTAACAGTGCTGGTGGATAGTCACAAAAGTAACAGCTTCGTTGGCCTGGACACTGCAAATTATATTGCTCAGTTATAATTCATTTATGGGAATCAACAGATTCCTGTATTATTTTTACTAGATTATCTTCCCAGTCTAAAAAATTTTTGATTTACATAAAATATCTTAGGTCCTAAGAAATACTGATCTGAAATATATCAAATTCCTAAATAGTAATACAGTAAATAATTTGGGGGCTTTAAAGGTAGTAAATATAATAAACGGGAATTATTTCTGATGTGTAAGCATCATTAATACATTTTTTTCATTAATACATTTTTCAAGTGAATTTTCCATCCTTTCAAAAATTATGTTAGGGATCTAATCTGAGTAAAGCTCTATGAGAGAAACTTCAAGAATTGCAAACATAGAAAGAGGAGACCTTGACGTGGGAACTTATATAGTGTACCAGCTCAGTTCCATTCAGGATGTACTGAATGCTATGGGAAGATCATAAATTTTCTGTAAGTGCTAACAGGAAGATGCAGGAATGACCCAGAGGACCGGAAGTTACTGTCTATCCCCCAATTCTACTCTGCTCGCTCCACTTCTCAGTACTCCAAGTTTTCCATAAAACACTGCGGTGTGGGCAGAAGTTAGCTCAGCTACACTGAAAATGAATACATGTAACAATTCTCAAAACCCCAAATAATTCTTTTGGTAATACTATTAAGCAATTTAGAACTCTTAAGAGCTGCTTTAAAAATTAATTTTCTGTAGCCATTCATTTCACTTTATTTTTAGTGCACATGAACTATACAGAATAATGGGTTTCATTTTCCCATATTCACACATGCATATTATGCTTTCAGCCTTCACACCGCCCCCATTACCATCACCTGCCCTCCCTCTTATTCTCCTCCTAGTTCCCTTCCTCTTCTCTCGGAGTCTTCCTTCTTCTGTGGCCCTTTTGATAGTATTCATTCCCCTTGAAAATGTCACTCAGGAGCCCATCATTTCAGGGCATGCGCAGAGGGCCCCACCCAGCCTCCCAGCCTCAGGACCACCTGCCACCCACGCTCCTCCTCTGCAGCTCGCTCACCGAGTAGCAACGTGGCAGTTCATCTTCCTGGTGCTCTGGTGACTGTTAATGGTATTTACTTGGAGCAATGGTGAAAATATATGTTCAAATACTAAAATCAACCTACTCATACAATAGTAGTGTCTTAGAAATAAAATATTCATCTTTTCCACTCTAACCCTACTTATCTACAGTTTCCTCATCTGTAAAACGGGAACAATAATAGTAAACAATTCATTAAAACAATGAGGCCAGACATCTTAGCAGAGTGTTTGGGACACAGGGGAGACTTTAATACTTCTAAAATATTGCTTCAGCTGTTAAGAGTAGTACCCATTCTAGAAAAGCATGTTCACAGTTCATCCTTGAGAATATGCCTGGTCAAGTGGCTCAAAAAAGTAAAGAGGTTAAACATAAGGGCAAAATTATTCAATCTGCTCATCTAGCTTTTAAAATTCAGACACATTCTATCCAACCAGGTTCCTGGGCCCGAAAGCCTAGTAGGCTCACTGTATTTTCTGTCCGCCTGGGTAGTGTGAAAAATACTCTCCAACGGGGACAAAATCTAAATAAGGTTAAAAACAAGCAGAAATCCTCAAACATGCTTGTGAATATTGCAAATTTGGATCCTGGGTAATAATAAAATTTTCAATAAAGAATTTATTCTAATAGCTTGACCTTTTGAAATCATTTTAGGCCCTAAACTAGTTATTTTAGCAGCACACTGACTAATGGTTTGAGTGACGAGCCTTCTGGTTTTTTGTTAGAACTACTGTATTTACAAGATGAGTATGTGTCATATCGCCTTACAAATCTTTAAGTCATCTACTACCTAGGAAAGAAATATTTCTGTAGAAAGAAACCATCTGATATGTCATTGTGTTTCCTAGAAATGTGATCTTCCCAGTTTTTCATAATTTATCTTACTCATGCTGATCCTTTTAATCACAGATACACGTTTTTGAGGCATCTTCTTCAGGTTTTAAATTGTATTTCTGCAAAGGAGCATAGTAACTAATTTGGATGATATTTGCTAGACCGATGTAAGCACCCTACAAACAAACTTCCAGTTAAATCCCTGAGAAATTCTCTCCTTTCTCTTTGAATCAGTTTTATTAGGTATAAAGAAATTGTTTCACTTTATGTAAATAACATTTTAAAAATAAAATGCCATACAAATTCATGTCAGTGTTTCTTTTCTCAGTCTTCTGCGTGTGTGTGCGTGTGTGTGTGCGTGTGTGTGCGCATTTTAGCTGCAATTTTCAAATTATATTGTACTGTTTTTGGTGAGAAGACAGCAGAATGAAATTCAAAGCCGCTCCGCTCTTCGGTTGCCTTTCCTCTTCGCTCCCTGCTGCGGACTTCTCCTTACAGTTCCTTCTGTTGCCGTTTGTTACAGAGGAGATGTCTGCAAGGATAGTCCAAGTAGTCACAGCTGAGGCCGTGGCGGTCCTGAAAGGCGAACAAGAGAAAGAAGCCCAGCACAAAGATCAACCCCCAGCTCTGCCTTTAGGTAAATGGAGACGCCTCGGGGCGGGGCAGGGTCTGTTGCACCCTGCTGGAGTCTTCACGTTCAAAGATGGGTTGTAGCTCACGATGTCTTACCTGTGATGCTGTTGATGGTCTACTGGGATGCCCTGGCACCTGGTTCCGCCCTCCTCCCCAGGCTCATTGTGGGACTTTGGTAGTTTTTAGAGGGATAAGCTTCCAGTTAGGTGTTCCCCAAAGTAGCCCGTAATTTTTCATTTTCTAGACCATTAGAGAATTGCATGACCCCTGACATGTGTGGAAAATTTACTGAAACTTCCGGTTAGAAAGGGTTTTTTCCCTTTATGGATTTTGGTAAATGATTAAGTGCACCATGGTCTTGTTTCTGTCTTCCTAACCTGGCCACACAAAACATGTAGCTACAGCTTTGTCAGAATCCTCAGTGTCTTTGTATCACATGTGAAGTACTGGCGACTTGGCACAGCTCATGGCGGTGAGATAGCCGCCTTGCTTGGTCACAAATCAAATGTCCTCCAGTGCCGGACAGGTAATAGAGTGCGTGCTTTCTCTGAAGATACTCGGCTAAAGCTTGCTACCCCTACTCATTCATAGGTAGATAGAAAAATAAGTAGACAGATATATATAAAAAGATACAAGGAAAGACACTCTCTTGGTTCAACATATGTGTTTATTTCACAGATACATACACCTAAACTATAGAAAGGTAGGGCTTCTAAGCCCTAAAAAATAGCGCATACCCATTTTTCTCTCTTATAGTCTAATGTAGCTATAACATTTGATTTTCTAATCAGTACTCCTTCAAGCTGCTACTGAAAAATAAGGTCTAAAAGTATTTTGCTCTCCCAAAATAATTAGAGAATCTACACAGTACTCTCTGAGTGGTTTGTCCAGGACTATTTTTCTCTTAAATCAGACAGGAGAAATATGTCTAATCTAAAACCTTAATCTTCGGTCTGTTGTTTACGTCTTTGAAATAAAAGAAAACCCAATGTTTTAAAAATTGAAATCTTAAAATATGCAGTGTAAAACCCACAAGATCAGGGGACTTAAAAAGTCATTTGTCACTCCAAAGCTGCCTCTACTGACTGTTTCTGAAACTAAAATTCAGGTGATCTTTAAAATAGTGAACTGTTGGCTTTAGGTGAGAAATATTTCCTTTAGAAATTTTATACCCTCATAGGAAGGCTCCTAACAAAGGTCAGTGTCCTAAGGAGCACATGGTAGCGTTCCCTGTCAGTGACTTATGTCTTTTAAAGCTTTTCCTTCTGTCCCCTTCCTATCCAAGGCTAAGGCCAGAAGATGACTCAACTCCCACCAGCGCAGGTGGTTTGTCTGAAAGTTGCCCCAGGCCGTGACGGCTTCATTTTCTGGGAATACATAGAGAAGATGGTTTTGACATTAGACTCAGTGGGCAAAATGTCATTTTAAAAAGATATAAGCAATATAACTATCAATGATCAACGTAACATTTGTTTCTGGATAAAGCATTTGAAGGCCAAAGCTTTTTTAATTTTTTTTTTCATTCGGACAAGCTTAATCCCAACTAAAATTCATGCCTACAAGTATTTTTATTTGTTATGTTATGGCCAAATAAAATATATTATTAATTGATCAAGTAGACAGAAATTAATGAGATGAATGATAGGATTTCAGTATCCATCTCCACTCCATTTTTATGGAGAAGATAAAACAATGTTTTTGAAAAATATGAAATGCTTATCTTGCTTTTTTAGGTTATCAAATATGTGAACCAGGTAATGGACCTAAAAATAGGTTAAATGCAGGTTATTAGTGAATCTTTCCCTGAATTTCTTTCAAGCCCCTTTTATAGATGGTAAAACTGCCCCACAGATCCACCATCCTATAGAATTAATTGTTGTTATTTCATCTCTCTCTTGTTTGATCTGTAGCAGCTGAAGAGACAGCTAATCTGCCTCCTTCTCCACCCCCATCGCCAGCCTCTGAACAGACCATCCCAGTGGAGGAAGGTAAGTCCTGCTGGACCCCTCAGGGTTTGTCCGCTCAAAAAGGGTAAATAATGCACTTATGAGCCAAAAGCCACCGACTTCAGTATTGGCCAAATGACACTCGGCTTTGGAATTGTCTGTTTCAAACAGTGAAGAAATAAAGTCCTTAAATATACAGTCATTTTATTCAGGTAAAAATCAGAAGAATATGGTAAATAAAAGAGGAAACATCTGTTGGATAAAGGAAGGGATAAATTTCACATTTGACTTGCTAGAGCTGTAGAGAACCCATTTACTTCACCTAGTGTCTGACAGAGAAGCTACACCCTATCTTATAAGTGACTGACAAAAAAAAAAGGCAGTGTAATCCCTCCTATAGTAGGAGTCATATTATACTGATGAAGCCAAAACTTCCTTGTGGAAACATCAGGAATGGTCCCTGTTTCGCTCACCATTGTGTTGCCAAGACCCTCCCGAGGGCTCGATCCATAGCAGAGTCCCAAGAAATACTAATGAACGAACAAAGAAGTTAATGCAGGCATGTGAGACTGAGGGCAATGAACTAAGAGCTGAGAGCAGGTCTTCCTTCCTGCTCAGATCCGCCTCTGCCTGTGAATATGTCTGAGCACCTGTATAGACGGGCAATGCTGTGTCCGCCTTTCAGGTCTCGCTGATAAAACCGAAGGATCCCATCAAACTCTCAGATGAGAAGCACAAAACTAAATTATGTTCAAACAGCCATCAGCCACGAGCTCTTTTCTGCCTCTTAGAACTCTGAATGACGCACAAAAAGTTAACTGACCTAAGTCAGAAGCACAATAATGGTCTCTTTGTACTTGGCACACACTGCAACCAATTTTAGAACTAGTTCATTTGCTTACTTCCTTTATTTTTCATTTTGGCATTAGAGTTCATTTTTTTGTGTTAAAAACTGAACAGTGTTTGTCACAGAAGACTCATCTTTTTTATAATTAGCAACCAAGTTTATTTAAAGTATTCTCTGACTTCCTAAATATAAAAATCTAAATCACTGAACTACATATAATTAATTCTAATATAATTTATTTTTGTCACAGATGTATAAACCTAAACATTTTAACCAAGTTTTTTTCTTTTTTAAATTGAAGATTTTTCCTAATCTGGAATCATGTTAAACAAACGAAATTATTCTAAGGAGGACAAAAGTTAGGGACAATAATCAGTGCCTAGCAACCACTGACTATTAGTTCCCTTTAATGTGATTTAATTTTTAATTTATGTATTTAAAGGAGTTTTTTGGCAGGAAGGGCCAGTGTTCCAGGACAGGGGATTGTGGCTGACAGGTAGTGAGCAAAGGGTTGTGATGAGGAGTAAGAGCAGCCGGCTGGGGTCGGAGCCCCAATTTCATTCCAAGTGCAGCAGGAAGCCTTAAGTGATGGTCTGCTTCCCCCAGGTCATTGAAAGTGCTTCTGAGCTCCTGCTTAAAGCCATCCAAGCGTCAGAGAACCCTCTCAACCTAGGAAGAGATGTGATGCCCATACAGCTGGCCAACTCCAAAAGTCTGCTTGGGGTCAGGTCTTTGGCTCGCTCTTAATTCTTAATGAAAGCTCAAGCCAAAGAGAAAGGCGAGCCCTCCCGTCCATCTGGGAATTCACCCAGCCTGCCATATAATGAAAATATAAATAAAATACAGAATAATTCTCACATTTTAGTTACTTCTGTATCACAGTAAACTGTTCCCTTACATTGCAGAATTGCTTTCCTCAAGTGGTTTCAATATATTCAGAGAAAATGCTGACTTAGTTATCACTGAAAGTAAGACAGACCTCACTTGAATTTTTTTTAGAAAAGCAATAAACTATATGAAGCCCTAATGATTTATTTTCAAAAGTATAACCAATTTTTGAGTTACATGATTATATATTTTTTTAAATAAAATCTACCTCATTAAACACCAAATAATATTCTCACCTTAAATATGTGAAAGGAATGAGGCCCAGACAAAGTAGCACCTCTCTTTTCATTTAAATCCCAATTCTGGACAGCAAATAATAGTTTGTTTAAAGTTTAGTTTTGTCAGAAAACAGATTAGTGACCAGTCATACCTTTTGAATGCTTCAGTTTTTAATCTAATTAGTAAAGATCCATTCCAATTTCTATCCACATCCTGCTTGCAGCAGGTGTGCTAGTGAGGGTCTTTGCTTTGTCTAGGGGATTATTTTTCTTCTCTGACACAAGATTAAAGCAATTTGAAGGTGCAGTGACTACCTCAGTCTGATCCTTTTGTACAAAATGCAAAAGGCTCTTGGATTAAATGGAGTATTCAGTGACTTTGGGGATACATTAACTTTTTATTAACTATCAAACAGTTTTAAAGCTGTTCTTTCCTAAAGGGAAAACATGAACGCTTCCATTGACTATAATTTACTGTATTAATTACCATCATTTATAAATATGCATTTATTGTAATTAATATAACGTTGACAATTCCCAGGTTATGTGCTTGTTCTGGGAAACATTTACAAGGGATTTTGATGAAAAAATTTAACAAGTAACACACTTAGAAAGGAAACCATGGTACAGTTTTCCAGTACTGCACAAGTTATGTATGAGGTTTCCCAATTTACCTGCTTTTACTTTTTGACCCCGTCTTAATAATTGTCATTTGAACTGAGCTATAAGCATTTGGAAATCTGTGCAAGTACAGTGGGACCATCTGCAAACAGAACCAGGAACCCTTCTGCCCTCTGATGTTGATTTCAGAGTTCTAGAGTGATGTTTTTCTGTATCATAGCTGTGGTGATAGTAATTGCTAATTTACAACCGGTTTCCCTCTATATAATTCTGGAGCAGCATTAATAGAAAAGTTAGAAGTCCTCAGGCAAAAGCTTGCAGAATGGAAAGGGCTTAGAGATGGCGAAGAGCTGTGTAACGGGGGCCAGCTGCCTTCGGCCATCCTCTGGGAAACACAACAAGCAAAAATCAGACTCTCTGATGCTCCTTAAAGTGTAGTCTCTCATGAAGATGACTACTTATTTGTACTCCCAGGGGCTGACCAACTAAGACTGGCTCTGGAGTAGTAACTCTTACTTTAAGCCAGTAGAAACTTTGAAATGCTTTTTTAAAAACAAATTTGAACAAAAGCAGGCTTAGTCCTCCATTGAAACCACATAAGCTTCAGTTTTGAAGATAACTATGCAAAAGGGCTGCGTAAAAGGCTACAGTTCACTATGTTACCCTGACCTTTTATATATGACATTATTAAATGAAACAGAATATTTTGTGTCAAAAACAGAGGGCTCAGAAGCATACCTACTTAAAAAAAAAAGAAGCAGACCTACTTATAGTAAAAGGTTTAATACAGTGAACTATTAAACAACAAAACTAATGGTTAAAAAATGAATTCAGCTTTTTATAATGCTCTTAACTCCAACTTTGATGTGTCAAATGCAGGGAAAGAACAGAAGCATTTGAAAATGTGTCCAGGGACACTGAAGATACTAACGTGGATGTTAAACACTATTTGGCACTTTCACAAACACCTTCTCATTTAATCCCCCTAGAAATGCACAGAGGTAGATTGTATTTGTGCCCACATTTTTGGCTTGTGTCTGGATAAATGGTTTATCAGAATTCAAATCTAAGTCTAAATCCTGCAACCCGTAATTGTACTACATCTCTAATTCTACCCCTTGTCAGATTTCTTACTGTGGGATTATGGGACTAAATTTTCTTCAAATGGGAGTTCCTTGTTATAAGCTACTATACAAATGTCCTTTTCCTAAAACCACCCCCAAATAAATATTCCAGTTATTTTTATTGACCACACGTCACACTCCCTTTGGGCGTGCTCCAGCCGCACCTGCCGCATACAACTTCGTAACAAATGAGAACCTGCTATCTTCTGTTATATCAGTGGGACCAAGTGCGGTGTGGGACTTAGCTAGCTCCCTCAGCATAGCTTGCCTGGCTCATCTCTTGAGCTTGTATTATAGATAGATTTCATTCAGAGGTCCTGAACAGAGACTTGGAGAGCATATACTAGGAGAGGACTGCACTTGGCCAAACACTCCTCTGAAAGCTGTCTTGGCGCAGGGGTGGACAAATACAAAGACAAACTACTTTTCCACTGGAAGCCTTCAAGTTTTTGTTGTTGACTAATTAGAGTGCACATCTTCAGAATGGAAAATACTGCTTCGTTTGAGATGTTACAGATCTAAAGCAAAGCTGTGGGCTGTTCTTACATTTGGGCACTTATAAAATGAGCCACAATATCAAGAGAGAGGGGAGATGTTTAAAGCATCTTATGAGTATGGCTTTCAACCGACAGCTCTCAGTTTTCAGCTCCCTCATCCCCAACAATGTTGAAAAGCAGAGAAAGAAATATCACTTTTTCATTTCTTAACTCCCCATGCAATCTGTTGAACATACCCAAAGTATTAACAGTACTTTACATCACTGGGGAGTTTATAGTCCCAGAGAACACTGGAGGAAATAGGAATGGCTGGGACAAGTGGCAAGCTGAGGGCTAGGATTCAGTCAGTGTTGTAGACCAGATCTTAGGCAGTTATCTACTCGGCTGAGAAACTGTGCTGAGTTGACCTAAGAATATCCAGCATTACTCTAGGCATCTGCTCTCCCATGATGTAATAAGTATCATGACTGAGAAAGTTCTGAGCATCCGTGGAATAATCAGCAGTTTCCATGGAATAATCAGCAAATAACATGCTCAAAAAATTAAAAGTAATCCATCCACAGAGTGTTATTTTTACTATCCTTATGATTTCAGACTTATTTCCAGTTGTCAGCACTTAGTTGCTGAAAATAATTTACTGTCCTAAAAATACATTGTGTTTGCAAACTAATGCTATAATTTCGTCACTTAAATCCTGATAGAAATAAAAATTTTACAGGGGGATACTATAGATTTCGTTCTTATTACTGGGAGTTACGAAATTTTAAAATTATTTCTAGATATAAGTACATAGTGATTAGAAAATTTGGTAAGAGGCCCCCTTGATGTGTGGTGCCCAAACCAAACCCAAAGCCTGGTAGTGTTCATTCTCATGGTCCTTAAAGCTCATTGAATTCCAACAGATCCAAATGCTAAGCAGACTGGTTTATGATTGTAAGTTTGAGGGAATATGTTTAAATAAGTCAGACTTCCAAGCCAAGACACCTAAAAGGACCGAGGTGGGAGCATTGTCAGTAAGAAACATGCAATAAGACAACTGAAAGATAAAAACAGCCGAAAACCAGCGGTACAATTGAAAGCACATGGAATAAAGTTCTGCTCAAATTGAAGCCGACTCTGGAAAAGCTAATGGTATCTTTGTTAAGCTTTCAAAAGAGAAGCAAACAAGAGAAAACAAGGTTGTAATGTTAAGAGCCTCTTAAAATAACGTAATTCTGTATGTTTCCAATCGTGCAGAATTGTATTAGCCTGACATCCGATGAAAGAGACATGGTGACTTTCTCCTTCTCAAAGCAGGAAAGAGAAATAACACTTCGTAGATTTTTCTTAACAGAGTTAAAATTTTACTGGCTAAAGTCATTAACTCGTGTTGAATTCACCAAAACACTACTTGTACATCCTAGATATTGAAGTTGTGTTTTGTACAGGGACTGTTTCTCCTTATAGTCATATACGCATGGTACCCTTTAACTTTTTTCTCCTTCAATTTGTAAATATACTCCTATAAGAATAAGAAGAATTAATCTTCTCAAAAGGATTTCCCACGAAGGATGCATTTGTTTTATAATGCCTCGTTTCTATTCCAGTGTTCCCTTGTTCATTCTGCCTCTTTTGAGAGGAGTGTGCAGATCTTTTCTGTTTTGCAGCAGGGATGTCAGTACTTGCGATGCTCTTAGATCAGTGGCAGATTTTCCTAAAGGACAGTTCAGTGCAGCGGCGCCCGAAGCATGCAGCATTCTGTCGTCCATCCTCCATCCGCTTGGTCGTGCTGATTCCCCTCCATCCTCGCGTGCTGCTGCCACGGCCCTTCGTGTCTCTGTGCGGGTGTCTCATCTGTCTCGTCCACTTCACCCTGCAGTTTCTTCCTGTGTGTCTGTTTGTAGATGAAGGGGCTGAGGATCAAGTGGGTCCTCTACACAGGTTCCCCAGCCACGAACCTGCCACCAGCGGGGAGAGGCGTAGACTCCTAGCCCCCTCCATCTCGGTGTCTGTGCCTGATGATGATCCTTGCAATTCGGATGAGGAGTACTATGAGCATCCCTTGTTCAGCTCAGAATGGACCACCTCTGGTGTGCTCCCCAGTGTCTCAGCGCAGAGTGCACGCGCCCACTTAGGCCAGGAGAAAGGTGAACGAGCATGGTGCCCGTGTGCTCCTCCTCCCCAGCCTGCAGCTTTGGTCACATGCACCCTGTTCAGTGTGCCTTCCTCGTGTGGGGGTGGGGGGGCAGGAGCCTGTTTTTTCCATGTGAATGCGAAGTCCCTACATAGGATGTATAGATCCAAATGCTTCAAAAATATTATAAAAGAAGCCTTTCTTGAGGCATGTGTGCACTTTTTTATATCATTGCTTCTGAGAAGATGCAGAGAAAGAGAGAACAAAAAAGTTTAACTAAAACATGACCCATTTCTACTACTTGCAAATAAATCACTTAAGGAAGAATATTATATATATATTTTTTTTTCTTTTTACTCAAACCAAAAAGGTGACCCTGAGAAAAATTTTTTCCACCTTGGATCCGTGATGTTACTAACACCAGCCTTAAACAGAATTAGCTTTCTTTTTGGTGCTACGTTAACACAGTTGCTCTGTGAAAGAGAAAAATTGAAGGATCTCTTTGGGGCACCATAAGTGTTACGGCACGAGTTTGTTTTCCCTTTTTACTCAGTCGCCTGCAGGAAGTGCAGAGGCTCCGCTGGGTGACTGAATCTTGGTTCCCATCAGGAGCGCTGGGCTGAAGGAAGGGAGCTGATTCGGAGGCCCAGTCCTCAGTCTCACAGGTCTGGGAGGCCCTCAGGTGTAACCAGTTGTGGGGAAGATGCACTTATTGGATGCTGGCATGTATCTTGTCTCATGCTAACTAGTACTTTTATAACAAAAAAGAAAGGAAAGCTTAAAATAAGTTTGCTTAGGTGAAGACGTTATTTTTAAATGCTGAAAAAGACTTGCTTAGAACTCTCGTGGAAGCTTTTCATGTAGGACGAGATTGAATGTAAGACAGATAATCCGACATTAATGAGCAGTAAGCTCACAGCTCATCAACTGCATTCGTGATGATAAACTTCAAGGGACGTTTTGAAAACAGCTCTAACAGCTGAGATACTCTGAAGAGCTGCATCCTAAACTGAGTGAAAACTAAGCTCTTTTAACAGTGCGAACTGAGAACAACTCAAAAATACATGAGAATATTTGAACGAAGAATAGGTGCAGTGGAAATAAACATGATTTAGACAAACTGAAGAAATGGAAAGCTAAAAAAGTTACATGAATTTGGAAACTTTCACCTTCATTAACTTAAGTGGAGTTTATTCAATTAGGTGACACTAGCAAAGCACTTATATTAAAATTAAATTGTAACCAAAATCTATACATTATAAGAATTTCTTCACTGATAAGTTACAACTGGAGCTTTTAAAATGTTGCTTACAAAATTAAATTGAAAAATTGGAAGTGTCCAAGTGTCAAATATGAAGAGATGGATGAAGTGGTTCTCCCCATTCCCCATGGGGCTTAATATTTCTTAGAATATTCCTTTTCTTTCCATCTTTAGTCTTTCCCGCAAGATCATTTAAACAATGTGCACTTGTTTCATGGAAATTTCATAGCAATCCTCCATTTGAAGAATTAACAATGTATATACTTCCTTGTAATTTCTTAAGGAATAAAATTGGGTTTATTTATTTTTACCGATACTTGAAGCATAAATGAAGAACGAATGAATACAGTAACTGAGAACCTTCATGAATTCATTGTTTATGTTTTAAATGCTGAATTTCCCTGGTATATCTTTTGGGGGATATTTTGGTAATTTGGTCCCCACTCAGTTATCTTTCCTGAGTGATTTTGTTTATGAATTGCAGAAATAAGATTCTATTGCTAATATGCACATTTTCTTTGTCAGTATCAAAGAGAATTATACAGGAACTATATTACTGATTAAACACTATGATAACAGTTGTGCCCCAAAGGAAGACTTTTGTAAATAAAAATTAAATTTCACCTTGACCTTGTCTTTCAAAATATTTTACCTGCTCCTTGAAATTCTTCATTTTCTAAGGCATCATATTATTCAGTGAATATAATATATATTGAGTTAGGCAGTCTCTTGCCCTGGAAATACTAAATAAATTATATTTTAAAGTTTCAGTGGATTTTGTGATAAAACTGGTAAGATGATTGGTTGGCTGTTACTTTGAGGAAAGGGCTTTTTTTTTTTATTTCCCTGACTCCTCTGTGAAGTTTGCTTGTTTTAAATAAAACAAGCAGGACTTCTTTTTCTTTTCTTTTTTTTTTTTTTTTGTGCTGGGGATCGAACTCAGGGCCTCGCACTTGCTAAACAAGCACTGTACCTCTGAGCTAAATCCCCAGCCCCAAGACTTCTTATGTAGGGGCTGCCTGCATTGGAGAAAACAGCACATGTCTAACAAATTTAAAGGCTTTTTTTCAGTGCATCAATACATCTCTCTTTTCACAACCATCTATTACCTGGCGGCACCCATCTCTTACTTCCAGCAAGCTTCCCACATGTGTGCAACTTGCTGCCATTTCCACTAAGGGTAATCTATCAATAAAACCCTTTCAGCTCTCAAGTTTTAAAAGAAATAGCCTTTTAATGAGATCTTAAAAGGCATCACTATTAGCAGACTCTACATCCTAATTTTCCAACCAGTATATCATGTATGTTGCATCAGACAATCAATTTGCTCATCCAAGTGGTAAAACACACCCAAGGTTCTGGCAAGTCATTCCAGTGGAGCTGAAAGTGTTCCTCGAATAATATTTCTGTCATTTCGTGTATTTGTTATGTGGTCATGATGTCAACATCTTTTTCATCCCTAAGAAGAAGAAACTCTAGAGGGTCCGATGGCTGAGGAAGAAAAACCTGCTGTTCTTCCTGGGAAAGAGTGTGGGGCTGCTAAGTCCTCAGACCAAGCCCAGGGCCTCAGTGGGGGCCAAGTGGAGTCTAGTACAGAAGCCCAGATAGTTCCGGAAGAGAGTGCACCCCCTGGGGCTCTGCATGAGAAAAGTGTAAAAGAGGTCACAGAGTTGTCTCCAGAAGTAAAGGCCCCTTCCTCTGCCAAGGAAGGTGTGTTTCTCTCAGGATTTGCATGTGTTTTTGTTGCAAATGATCTCTCAGTGGCTTACAAACCTGGCGCTTTCCCAAAGCTGTTTCATCTCTGGGTCTTCTCATAGTCACCAGACCACCGTTTCGGCCTTCATGAGCAGAGTGTGGCTTGTGCAGGTTCTGTGTGGCAGCTTGGTTGTCCCCGCCGCAGCTGATTCTTGGTTATCCTTTGCCATGACACAGTATGCTTTGCAGCAGGCTGATGATGCTACGCGAGCTTTTGAGTTTCCCTCCCTCCTCATTTCGAATGTTTGCCAGTCACATTGCTAATACATGTATGTTTTTGGTTTTGGTTTTTTTGGGATAGCAACTCATATGCTTTTCTTTCAAATCGTACAGTTGGATTTTGGTACCTAGAGGCTTAAATAGTAGAATCGCTTTTATTTGCAATTGCAACCTGCTATATTTTTTATGCTTCACCAAATACTGATTTGGTTTCTTAAAGGCTCCTGTTGAGGCTTCTTACGTCATTTTCTTTCCATGCCAGCCAACCCCTTCGTTCACCCCCATATCTCTTGAGTTTTCATCCATCTAGCCTTTATTACAAGTTCATAAAATATCTCTTTTCTGTTGTTACAACAGGACACACAAGCATATAAGGTAACGATGATCCATACACTTGCTCTTCGAGAGATGGTTGAAATCTTTGATTTTTCCCCAAATCTTTTCCACGTAACTACACTTAGTTGTAATGACCACTGTGAAATATTTTGATCTTGACACACAAATGGGGCTTTAAAGTCTTTTGGATTGGTGAATAAATGAAAATAGGAGCATGTGGCTTATTTTCTGTGAAATATCTCTAAAGCCAGCATTGGTCAGTACTTCTCCAGTTGGTCGTGTTTGCAGGGAACACAGTCATGACCATAAAGAGAAAGATATTTTAATAGTTGGGCCTTCTGAAAAGTTCATTACTCACGTGACTTCCCAATATTAATAATATACTTGCAGATTAAGCAATGATTAGGTAATAAGAATATTGACTACCTGGTAGAAATGGCCTTGTTGGTTCTTAAGTTATATAAACTTGAGAACAAATATTTACTTATATTTCTGAAGTTGAATCTCAGATGACTTCTAAAAATTTGTGCTAGTAACATGTCAATGCCACACAAATTGGCCTCTGTTAATCAGGTTTGCAAAAACTATTAATTTTTGTGTCATTATTACTTGGCATTCTGCCCTGGCCTGCCAGTTCATTTTCAAATGAGAAAACCTATGAACAAAATGCAGTAGAAATCAATCTTTATCCATACTTAGTCCTTAATATATATTTTTATATTTTTATATCCTAACGTTAACCACTTACTCAGTATGCATTGATATACAGAAGGCACATTGATTTTCTTTTCTAGTATAATACACAACATATACTGTTTAGGAGATGCCAGACAAACAAGCAAACAAAAAGACAAATGAGTATTCTGAAGTAAACTCTTCTTATCATTCCTGTACACGTTAATTTATAACAGTTCATTTTAATAATAGTACACATCTATCTCAGCCCTGACATTTTCATATTGGTTTTTAGATGAGTAGCATGCTTGCATGTTCCATATTTTTTCATTTCTCTACCATTCGCTTATCATTTCAAAATATAATTTTACACTTACTGCCTGAAAGCCCTCGCCTATGATTTGTTTAAAAATCAACCCAATTACTTCAGATTTACTTACAGCCTCGAAGATGGAGTTCCATGATCAGCAGGAATTGACTCTCTCAGCAGCTGAGGCTTTAGACAAGAAAGAAAAGGAGTTGAAGATGGAAAGTAAGCCTGGCGAAGATCTTAAACATGCTGCCTTAGTTCTTCAGCCCGACATAACTCAAACTTCCCTTGATACAAAGGACACACAAGACACACAAGGAGACAAGGCACCTCCTGCTCTGTTCGGCCATCCTGTGGGTGCCACCATTGACGACCTGAGACAGAAAGCAGAACCAAGCTTTGTAGTGCCTGGCATTGGCCTCCCTGCGCAGCCTCCAGCCCCCAAAGAGCAAAAAGACTGGTTCATTGAAATGCCAGTGGAAACAAAGAAGGATGAGTGGGGTTTAGCTGCTCCAGTGTCTCCTGGCCCCTTGACACCCATGAGGGAAAAAGACGTCCTGGACGATATCCCAAGATGGGAAGGGAAACAATTTGATTCTCCCATGCCAAGTCCCTTTCAGGTGGGAAGCTTTACTCTTCCTGTAGATGTCATGAAGAATGAAATTGTAACAGAAGCATCTCCCTTTGCCCCTGACCTCTTAGAACCAGATAGCAAAAAATCACTGCAGGAAATCAGTGGCCTGGTGACTGCCAAAGATAGTTCTAAAGTTGAAGAACCACAAAAAGATACACCTGATGAAGTGGCAGAATCGGCAGCCTCAGAGGCAATTGCCTTACCCAAAGATGCCCACATTCCGGTTGTGGAAGGATACGTCATTGAGAAAGTTTTAGGGGAGGAAACAGGGGTCATACATCAAGAGAAAAAAGAGATTTCTACCCTCGGTGGACAGGAGCCTACACTTACTGAAAAAGAACTTCAGCCAAAGCTTGAAGAGAAAATACCTGTTTCTGACCAAGAGGCTGTACCAAGAGATCATGAACCCTCAAAAGTGAGGCATGAAGAAACAGGCATCATGCAAACTGCCACAGAACACACTTTCTCGAAAGAAGAACCGAAAGGCGAAGAGCATACTACAGATACATTAAAACAGGGCTCCTTCCCTGCTGGTTTGGAGCAGGCAATGACAGATTCAACCATGACCCCAGAAACCTTGGAAGACGTCTCCATTGAGCCACCCATACTCCATGAAAAGAGTGCATTACAGGAACTTTTTCAGGAGAAGGTTGCTGATGACAAAGACAGTAAGATTGAAGGCATTGGGGCTGCGCCATCAGCAGAAGTTGGCGTGCCATTTTATGAAGATAAATCAGGAATGTCCAAGTACTTTGAAACATCTGCCTTGCAAGAAGAAGTGACAAAAAGCATTCAGCTGGGCAGTGATTACTATGAACTAAGTGACACAAGAGAAAGTGCCCATGAGTCTGTTGAGACCGTACCTGCCGTGCATCAGAACGGTGACGAGGAATTCCAAGCAGAAAAAGAATCCCAGCCGAGCGCGCCAGCACAGGAAGCGGGGTACAGCACTCTCGCACAGAGTTATCCATCTGATCTACCTGAAGAACCCAGTTCCCCTCAGGAAAGAATGTTCACCATCGATCCAAAAGTGTACGGGGAGAAAAGAGACCTCCACAGTAAGAATAAGGATGATCTGACACTCAGCAGAAGTTTAGGACTTGGTGGGAGGTCTGCAATCGAACAGAGAAGCATGTCGATCAACTTGCCCATGTCTTGCCTGGATTCCATCGCTCTTGGATTTAACTTCGGCCGTGGCCACGATCTCTCTCCTCTGGCTTCTGACATTCTCACCAACACTAGCGGAAGTATGGACGAAGGCGATGACTATCTTCCTGCCACCACACCTGCAGTGGAGAAAGCCCCGTGCTTCCCAATAGAAAGCAAAGAGGAAGAAGAAAAGATAGAGGAGGAAAAAGCTACCAGAGAGGAAAATATTCAAGCCGAGACATCCTGTGAGTCACCTTTTGTAGCCAAAGATTATTACAAAAATGGCACCGTCATGGCTCCTGACTTGCCTGAAATGTTGGATCTGGCAGGCACAAGGTCGAGATTGGCTTCCGTGAGTGCAGACACTGAGGTCACCAGGAGGAAATCTGTGCCCTCAGAGACTGTGGTTGAGGAAAGCAGCACTGGTTTGCCCCCGGCGACCGATGAAAACCACGTCATTGTGAAAACAGACAGTCAGCTGGAAGACCTGGGCTACTGCGTGTTCAATAAATACACGGTCCCACTTCCGTCACCCGTTCAAGACAGTGAGAATTTATCAGGAGAAAGTGGTTCTTTCTATGAAGGAAGTGATGACAAAGCTCGAAGAGATTTGGCTACAGACCTTTCATTGATCGAAGTAAAACTCGCAGCTGCTGGAAGAGTCAAAGATGAGTTCAGTACTGAGAAAGAAGCATCCCCACCTACCTCGGGCCTGGTTCGGGAGTTTGACCAGGAGAGGAAAGCAAATGATAAGCTGGATACTGTACTAGAGAAAAGCGAAGAACATGTTGATTCACGGGAGCATGCCAAGGAAACAGAAGCGGCTGGTGGTACCGCGGACACGTTTGGGTTAGGAGTAACCCACGAACCGGCTCCTGCCGAAGAGCTGACAGCGACCAAAGATGTGGCATCTGAGAAGGCAGAGAAAGTTCTTAGTTCAGTGCCAGAGGTAACCGAGGTAGAACCACCCCAAAAACCTGAACAGGGACTGGATTTTGCTGCCCCTGAAGCTGACCAGGGTCAGTCTGATGTTCAAATCAGTGACTTTGAGCAGATAACTGCAATGCTGCATGTCGATGCTGGACAGACAGCAGAGCTGAAACCGGAGGCTGCACCGGAACCAGCACCCGCGTCCAGAGCGCCTCAGGAGGCAGACGCGTTCCTGGGTGTTGAGGCCGGTCATATGAAGGAAGGCACCCGAGTTTGTGAGACAGAAGTCAAAGAAAAGGTGGCCAAGCCCGACTTGGTGCACCAGGAGGCTGTAGACAAAGAGGAGTCCTATGAGTCCAGCGGCGAGCACGAAAGCCTCACCATGGAGTCCTTGAAACCTGATGAGGGCAAGAAGGAAACGTCCCCAGAATCATCTCTGATCCAAGACGAAATTGCCATTAAACTGTCTGTGGAAATCCCTTGCCTGCCTGCCGTTTCAGAGGCCGACTTAGCTGCAGATGAGCAAGCTGACGTCCAGATGGAACTTATTCAGATGCCACAAGAAGAAAGCAGAGAGACCCCAGACATATCCGTCACACCCTCCGAGGTCGCGGAGCCGCAGCTCGAGGCCACGGTGCCCGAGCCGGCAGAGGCTCAGGGTGAGGAAGAAGAGATAGAAGCCCGAGGAGAGTATGACAAACTGCTGTTCCGCTCCGACACCCTGCAGATCGCCGACCTGGGCACGCCAGGCATCAGGGAGGAATTCGTGGAGACCTGCCCGGGCGAACACAAAGGAGTCATTGAGTCGGTGGTGACCATTGAGGATGACTTCATCACCGTGGTCCAGACTACCACCGATGAAGGGGAGTCCGGGTCCCACAGTGTGCGTTTTGCAACCCTGGAGCAGCCGGAGGTGGAGAGGAGACCCTCTCCGCACGAGGAAGAGGAGCTCGAGGTAGAAATGGCAGCCGAAGCCCAGGCAGAACCTAAGGCTGGCTCCCCAGAGGCTCCCGCTTCCCCGGGGAGAGAAGGTGCGCTCTCGGAGTATAAGACAGAGACCTACGACGATTACAAAGACGAGACCACCATCGACGACTCCATCATGGATGCAGACAGCCTCTGGGTGGACACTCAAGGTGTGCTCTTTTTTTTTTTTTTTTTAATTTTCTACCCCCAATTCCAACCCAGTAACCTAATGGGAAGTTTTAAAAACATTTTAAAATATCCCTTTATCTCTTTATCTTGCATTTTGTGAACTATGCGAAGGATTCTATTCATTTGTTACTAATCTTCTCGCTGTTGTTGTTTTCGTCATGATTTGCTTTGATCCACAGATGACGATAGAAGCATCATGACAGAGCAGTTAGAAACTATCCCTAAAGAGGAGAAAGCCGAGAAGGAAGCTCGGAGACCATCTCTTGAGAAACATAGAAAAGAAAAGCCTTTTAAAACCGGGAGAGGCAGAATTTCCACTCCTGAAAGAAAAATAGCTAAAAAGGAACCTAGCACGGTCTCCAGGGATGAAGTGAGAAGGAAAAAAGGTTCATGTAACAATCACTTCTTTAACAATGTTTCTGAAGTCATTCATTTTGTTTCTGTGTAGAAAAAACTGCCTAACAGTGGTAACTGATTGCTTACAAAATTTTCATTTGGTTTGGTTCCAAGTGTTTATTTTTTTTCCTGACGGTATGCTTTTTTTGTGTTTTCTTATTCATAGCAGTTTATAAGAAGGCTGAACTTGCTAAAAAAACAGAAGTTCAGGCCCACTCTCCTTCCAGGAAATTCATTTTAAAACCTGCTATCAAATACACTAGACCAACTCATCTCGCCTGTGTTAAGCGGAAAACTACAGGTGACTGTTCAGTTCTGCAATGTGGCTGGCAAACATAGACATGGATTTCTTTTCTTTTTGTTTTTTTGTCTCATTGCCATAGCAGCTTCTTCATTTTGCTTTTCTTCCGAGAATCCCAGCAGTCATGAACAATTTTGCTATGAAGTGTCTTGTATCGTTATTCTTTTTTCTTTTCCCTCCCTGCAGAAGAGGTCATGATCATCTGTTTCTTTGTCATGCTCAGACGTAAGAGTGCGTGATTGTATCTTGGCATTGTCCTCTAATGTCACGTTCTGGGGATTCCTATTTTCATTCTGTGTGTTTGGTTAGACGATGGCGATGAATTTTACCATGGTATGCATTCTCATTATTTTGCTTATCTATCTCCCTCATGCTTAAGTCCATATATATTTGTCTTATTTCCCACATTGTCACTGCCAAATCTGTTACTGATGTTGACCGGTTTACTGAAAACCACCGAGAGTGCACAGTGATTCAGACAGTGAAAATGGAAAGTGGACTGAGGTAAAACTGTGGTTTGCAAAATTACTTTGTTTTGGATGAAGAAAAGAAGCAAGAAAATGAAATTCTGTGGCAATTTCCTCAAATTGTATTACGTATAGCCATGATTAGCAGGCCTTTCAATCTCCTGTGCTGTATCTTTTAATTCTTTTAGTTGACATTTTGTCATAGGGATTGTTTTAAACGTATTGAACTGAACAGCTTAGTTTTCTGATGTAATTCAGATTGCAGGATTCTAAAATAAAACTCTTTCCTCCTTAAGAGAAACTTAAATTAGAAATAAATTTAGGTTTATTTTTAATTTTGCTGCCTGCCTATTTCTCTGCCTTCTCCAAAAAATAGACACGTTTACTTACCAAATTTTAAAAGGTAGTGGAACAAAAGATTGAAGTGTGTTAGAAATCATAATAAAACCTATGCAGGTATCTGTAATGGAAACATTATATCTAAGTTTCAACTCAAAGTATTTTTGTGTGTATAATTACATCAAGATAAACTTTTTTTTTTTTTTTGAGACAGGGTCTCACTATGTAGTTCAGGCTGTCCTTGAACTCACTATGTCACTCAGGCTGACCTCAAACTCAGGAATCCTCCTGCCTCAGCCTCCCGAGTGCTGGGATTACAGGCATGTGCCACCACGCCTGACATAGGATAACCTTAATTTTTACAATATGTTTTATTTTAGCATTTAAATGGCATGTTTATAGCCTAGAAAAGGGAAGATTGCTAAGCACAAAAGGAATATTTTCTTTTCCTTTATGCATCACACATGTCTCTATATTCACCTTTAGATGGTTGTAATGGTTAAGAACAGCATCATTTTTGTGAGAAAAAGAAAATCAAGGTAACTGATGGTTTTATGACAGACACTAAGAATTTCAAGTCTTTGGAAGTGTGTTCTTCCTATAGGAAATATCATGTGTTTTCCTTTCAGGACTGGTAACTGAGGCAGGATTTGAAAGTAGAAGGCTTATATATACATGCAGAACTTGATAAAGATTTCAGGCCAAGCAGTGCCTCTAAATTAGGAATTAGTGATCAAGAATGTGTCTCCAAATATTATATTTTAGCTCATTTTTTCAGTTTTTAGCTTCATTAATGTTGGAATTCTTCTAGTTAGATAAATTCTTGGGCAGGTGGAATCTTCTGGATTGAGTATTTAGAAATCCTCTATCTTGACTAATTAAAGAAATTATCAGGGTTGTGGAATTTCAGAAGAAGTGTGAGACATCTTAGTAGTGTCTGCATGTCCATTAGTACTCAATTACCACACTGAAAGTGGATTGCCATTTATATTATTGTTTGAAAGATATTTAAAATCTTTGGAACAATTTGGATCTTCCTTTATTCCAGTCAGATAGTGAGATAGTCTCGCAGAAAGCATATACTAAACATAGGTGTCGTTGGTTTGAAACAGTACATACATATGTCACAGAAATTTGAAATATGTTATATAGGTAGTAGGAAGGCATCCTTTTCACCACTTCTTTAAAAACTCAGTTCTAGAATCTGCACGATATTACCCACCAGGCCTGCATACCCCAAGGCAAATTGTAGATGGTTATTATTTTGGTGTTAGAGCTATATATGGCATGAGAAACCTTTTGAAATTCATATGGAGGGCGTATAAGGGTACATACTTGTTTGCCTGAGGGTCTCTTATCAAAGAAAATTAAGGAGGAAGTAAACGCTTAAGCTCGCCTGTTTTATTTTCTGCACATAACTTTTAAACATAGATGGTTTTCCAAAACAAAAGGATTGTCTTAAATTGTGAAATACTTAAGACAGGTAAGTCATCAACAGAAAATATGCTCAGGATGGAGTTTAAAATTGAAACCAGAAGTGTAAAACAGCAGCAAGAGAAACAACAGTAACAGATGTGGTAATAATTCCGTACAGGAAGTGCATGTGTAGAATATGGTCTGTATTTACTGAACTTGAAATTCCTCTCATGTTTTCTGTCCTTGACAAGCTATTTTTTCTTCCCTTCTCTTGTTAGTGCATTTCACATCAAATGAGTGTGTCATTCATATTCTGGAGTGGAGGGTGCAGAAAGGAGAGGGTTGGCTGGTCAGGACAGTTTGGAACATAAAATGCAGAAATAACTGTAGGCATGTCAGTGGCTTCCACAAAACAGGGTTTGGAAATGCCAGCAAGCACCTCTCTGTCATGCCAACCCTTGAAACCAGTCAGCTACCTTTTCCTTCAGTTCGTCAGTGCTCACATTGCTATTCTGTGACTTCTGATCTAAAGAATCTACCCTCATGTAGTGGTGATGCTAAGGTATATTGTGAATCCACAGAATATGATTAGTGTCCCTACGTGTGCTTTGGTAGACACTGAAATTCCCCAAGTAGCACACACTGCAGTTAGCATCACATGCTATGTTACTATGAGTCAGGTTTCTTCAGATAGTGAATTTGAGGCTCGGAACCAACAAAATTTTGCTCGCATTAGTCTGTTGACACAATAGAATCTCCAAAAGGCATGGGGAAAAAATGCATTTGTGTGGTTTTTAGGCACTAAATTTAAAGTGGTTTATGTCTTGTCTTTTCAACAGCAACCGGTGGTGAATCAGCGCAGACCCCCAGCATGTTTAAACAGGCAAAGGACAGAGTCTCTGTGAGTAAAATAAGTTCCACCTTGTTTTTCATTTGAAGCTCCTTTTACTATTAGTTGAATGTCTTAATAACTTTAGATATTCTTTACATTTTTGGATCTCTACCCTTAAATGCCGTTTTAAACAGTTCACTCACCCAGATTGATTCTGAGAAGCAGTCGAGCAAGGACTAACGTCCCGTGGTGTGACACATGATGGTGGCTGCTGGGACACAGTGAGACCACCTCTGCATTAGTACGATGCAAACCAAAAGTGGCCCAGTGCTTTGGCAAAATTGGGGAGGACAAATTCACTTGCTTTAAATAGGATCAAATGTATGTTGACATTACAGTCAACATAACTGCTTTATTATACATTTTCCTTGTTTTCATTACAAAATAAGACCAAGTAAAACAATGTAGGTGAACAAAAAAAAAGTAAAAGTTATAATTTCCTTATCTAAGGATAACTCACAGTCACCATTTTGATGCGAAATCTTTATTCTATACATTTATAGGTTGAATAACAAAAATGGAAACACTATCGATATTTAAGGAAAATATAATCATACTTGCTTGCATTCTTAAAATCATTTTGATAGCTATATAACATTGCACTTTATTCACAATAATATATGTAATAAATTTCTAGTTATTTGACATTCAATTTTTTGTGTTTACTTTAACAATATTGCCATAGAAATCATATTGGCTAAGTTCATAAATACATTTCCTTAGGATAGTTTATCTACTAGAGAAATTATTTTGAGAAAAACATCTGTATTTAAAGTTTTTACTACATATTATCAAACTTATCCTTGCCAAATTCTGAGATAAATATATTATTGTTTTAATGTGGTTCTAGTAATAGGATTTAACTTTTTCATATGTTCATTAATATTTTCTTTCTCCTTTTGAATTTTATTTTTCACATTATTAACTATATTTTAAAGACCAAAACCAACATGAAGTATTTTTGCTTCTTTATAATTAGAAGAAAAAAATTAAAGGGATATTCATGAAATCTGAGTTATAATAAATAAATCGAATAGTGTCAATTAGTAACCTATCACAACATTCTGGGTCTCCATAATTATATGTGATATTTAAATCATAATTCATTGTTTAACCTCCTAATAACTGATAGGATTTTAAACTTCTACTTTTTATTTATTATGAAAAACAATGATTCATTTGCATTGATGACCAAACTTCTGATAATCATCTTGAACCTAAAGGGCTTCACTTTGATCAAGGAATATATTTGACTTTTATACAAATGTTTTCAGACATATTCCTGAATATATGGCAGGTAATGGTATTCATGTATTGCTTTGGTCAGTATTAGGCTTTGTTTTTTGAGCAGTGGATCCCAAGATTTGTAGCCCTTCACCCTCTGTTTCTGACTGAGAACTAGTGACTCATGCTCAGATCTTGCACATTTATTGTTTAAATAATCTTTCTTTTCTTGTCTTGATTTTCTAAGAATAAGACAGGATGATAAAAAGTCCCAAATTATCTAATTTTATTTTCATGAAAATTAGGTACAGTAATTTTATAAAACGGTATACAGTGTAATGACTAGAAAGTAGCATTCATTTACTAAATAAGAAGAGTTGTTAGTTGTTATTATTATTTTTGTTATTATTTAAAAAGTAAACATTTTCAAGACCAGATGTTGAAAATAAGTCTGAATTTGTCCCCCTTAGGAAAAAATTTTAAATACACATCTTTTGGAAAACTGGTATGAAATATTCCAGTCTTTAGTCTGTAAGGACATTATGTGACATAAAACTAACATTTTACCTAGCAAATGTCCATCTCATTTTAGTAAAGAAGCAAGATAAGTCTGTCATTCTTAGTTTTTTTCATTTATCATCTTTTTTCTTCCTAATACCTCATCCTCTTTTTTCATTTCTTAAAATCCCTAGACTAACTCTTACTTGATTTATCTCTGATATTCAGGACATCATGAAAACAGTTCTCTGGTTTTTGTCTTATCCTTCATTATAAACATTACCCACCCGTAATCCTTCATTACTTTGGGTTTTTAGGGTGAAGGTGGTTTGCTTAGCATTAGCACTTGTCTTGCTTAATTAGAGGCAATCCAGTAACTTCATTCTTCTTTCTTAGAACACATTATTGAAATTCATTCTTTTGCGGGTAGGATCAATCCAAAAAGACCAACTGTGCTGAGCCCATCGGGCTCCCCCCACAGCCCTGCGTCTGCAGAGGGAGGGGCGACGTGCACCGTCTGCGCATGCTTCTGTCCCTGTTGAAGCAGCTGTGGAAGTTAAAACTTGAGATAAAAATCTCACGTTTCATCCACTGTTTTCAGAACAGCTAAATCAAGTTAATTATTGGAAGATAATATTCTCTTTGGCTTTGTCATTCTTGTCTGGGTGTGTAACAGAATCTTCTAGGAGACCTTGTGAGATGGCAGCATAGCTTTCCCCAGAAGGCGCTTACACGTGCCGATGCTTCTCCAGGGCTCCTCAACACGCGTGAATTAAGTTCGGTGATTTCCGTGGACAATCAGTTTGGGGCTGACTTTCCTTCTTAGATTTTATAATGCATCATACAGGCTGTCGTCTGTACATAAAAATTTCGGTAACTCTACACTACAACTGAGTCCCCACTTTGTGTTTTATTCATTTAATGAACTCATTATATGTAACTCCATGTTTTCTAATGAAGTCAATATAGATTACCTGAAAATCGCTTTTCTCAGTCATTAAAATAATACGAGTCTCAAATATACATTATGTAAAGCTCTTAAAATGTGATCAAGATTTAAAGGCGGTATTTATGTATTAGGAGAACAATTTCCTTAGACTATAAAGACATTTTTCAAAAATGGTATCATTTGGGGCTTTTGGATTAATTAGAGATTTTATACAAGCACTCATGAAGAATATTTTATCTATGTTTTCTTTAAATGAGAGCCATATATAAAATTATTTTTTAAAATGGCAAAATTTAGCCACTTAGCATTCTTTTTTTTGCGGTTTTAAATTTTTTAAAATTTTATTTTAATGGTACATTTTAGATATTCATAGTGATAACGTTCATAGTAGGGAATTTGTACCCCCCATGTTACATCTTGCTGCTTCTTTCTTCCCTTTCCCCTCCCCTTCCTCCAACCCCTCCTCCCTCCTTATTTACAAAACTTTTGTTTCTATTTTTTCCTTCTCTTTTTTCTTGTCCCTCTGTTCCTTTCCCCCTCCCCCTCTCTTGCTCCCCTTCCCATGTAAACAGTTTCTTCCCTTTCCCAGTATAATACATTTTAGTCCTTATTTACACTTTCAGTGTCTCACATCAGAGAAGCAATACAGTATTTAAACATGTGTGTTCGATATATTTCACTTATGAGATCTATTTCAGGCTGCATCCATTTACCTAGAAATATCTCAAGCTTATCGTTCTTTACGAATACTAGCAAACAGGAGGTGGTTTTCAGAGAGTTGGCGGTTGTGCCAACTCTCGTTCTTTTATCAGATAATGACCCCACCAGGGACCATATTCCTCCACTCTCCCAAAAGGCAGAAGTAACTGTAATGCTCATTTTGAAACTAAATTCACTGAAAATAATACGCACCATGGATCTGAGTATGTGACTATTGATAGAAATATACAGTAGGAATTGCTTGCATGGCGTTCTGTTGTATAATTCTTGGGCTCCTCAGAATAGCCTGAGTCTATTGTAGAGACAAGAATATCTTGAAACTGTATTTTTATCCGGAAAGATTCACTCCAGAAGCTGGAGAGCAACCACAGGCTCAGCATGCTTCCTGAGTCTCTGCCAGCCAAAGTCATCCACAAGAAGGGTGTTCGTGTCTTTTTCCTGCAGTAGAACCAGACTCTAGCCTTGAACTTTACAGCAGGAGATTTCAGCACCAGCCTACTTCTTCCCAGGAAGGGTCTCTCTTATCTGCCTTTCACAAGGGTTATTACAATATTTCTACCTTCAGTCTTCTGTTTCTCGGGTAGAGTTAGTGGGTACAGATTCCTACATTAAACAACACACAGTGCTTTGGCTCAGAATTTCACACAGCCAATTCCTCCAAGATGGACCAGTACTATTCTTTTTTCCATCCTCCCATCCGTCTACCACTCCCCGTTTACTCAGCAATTATTCATTAGTTATGTCCTAAGCATAAATAATTACAATATTTGAAAGCAAAGGAGAGCAAATAATAATAGACTTCTGTTGTAGACCTGATGAATATAAAGTCAGGCGGCTCACCATTGTTTTTATGTTCATATACAGTAGGTATATTATAAAAAGTCTTGTTAAATTAGTGCCAGCTAAAAAGAAGTGTTTAATGAAACTCTCTTGTTCTCACATGAATATACATTTTCATCATTGATTACAGTCATTGTATCGTGTGTTCTTATTAAAAGTATACGTTTAATTTCTTGTATGTTTGTACTTTTTAATTTTTCCTTTTACTTCATAGTTTGGTTTACTTTATACTTTTGTTTGTTTCCTTTCATGGCTAGAATTCTGCCTTGTCAAAGATTCCTGCTTTACAGGGTAACACAAGATACAGCTCAGCCTACTCTAGTACGACTAAAAGGGCTACCTTTTCTGACAGTTTTTTAACACAGCCCACCTCGGCGGGCTCCACAGTGCGTTTGCCATACTCAAAATCAGGGAACAAAGTAAGGCCATAGGTCAATGAAAGAGGCAGAAAGAAATACAATTTAGGAGAAGATTGTGTGGCATAATTTGGGATTAGCATACAATCAAAGATGTAAAATACTAAGTTATTTAACATATCAGTAACAGACTCTCTTAAGAACAGATACAATTGAAAATTTTTGATAGTCTTCTAGTAAAAATAAGTATAGAAAATATTTTTCTAGCTATATGATCCATTATCAATTTGTTTTTTCTTGTAAAATATCAAAAAAACTGACAATATATATTCTATTGCATATGATGACTTGTAGTAGGTAATTATAGTATAATAAGAACAAACTATATTTGTACATAATATAGTAGACAATTTAGACTCACCTTCAGATACATCAGGGTTTAAATACCACCTCTGCCAACTCGGTGGGCTTGAAAAAAATTACATTAACTCATTAAACCAGTTTCTTCAGATTTAAAGTGTATATGGTATTTTGTGGGGAGAGTGAAATTGTGAATGGGTGTGACGTGCTTCGAGTTCCTGTCACATAGCTGTACACTATATAGTAGTGGTCATTCTTGGGAGTATTTTTCATGTAATGCCCTCTGGCCAGTTCTTCCTGATCAATAATCCACCATGCTAATGAAGGTTTTTCAGCAGAATTAGCAATTCACTGAAGACTGCTTTTGTAAATTTATTTTATCCTTATTGTCCTTTAAAACCTGAACTTCGCAATTAATTTTCAGGACTAACTACAGAATAAAATAATTGTATAAAATATCTAGGTAAATATATACTCATGCCAAGTTATGAAGTAGAAATGCTTATAAGTGAATGAAACGTGATAGTGTACATTAAAATAAGTTCCTCAGCACAGGAGAAAAAATAACCAGCACAATGTACTCACTTTGTGTAATTAAAATAAAGATTCGCAAGAACCCAGTGTCTTTTTGTTTTTCCAAATCAGGATGGCATAACCAAGAGCCCAGAAAAGCGCTCTTCTCTTCCAAGACCGTCCTCCATCCTTCCTCCTCGCCGAGGTGTATCAGGAGACAGAGACGAGAATTCCTTCCCTCTCAACAGTTCCATCTCCTCTTCAGCAAGACGGACCACCCGTAGGTTCATTATGGCTTGGCTTCCTTTGTCATTATTTTTTAAAATCCCTTTAAGTGCAAGAGAACTTACTTTATGCTTCTATTTTACGTTCTTCACATAAAACATATATTAAGAACAGACTATCTTTGTCCTAAGAATCAGTAGTACAGACGACAGGTGGTTCTAAAATAGCCTTCTGAGTAAAGACAATCCATGGAGGAACTAGGACCATATTACCTTACGTCTACTAAATAAGATCAAGATAGAGTCATTTTTCTTAAGTATGTTTTCTTTCTTCAAGTTTAGGACAAAATATTCTAAAAAAAGGGAATTAATTGAAAAAAACCAAGAGTCAGGGATTTTTAAAACATGCATCTATGTACACTTAAGACTTATTAGAGTCCCAACTCTTAAAATCTAAATGGAAAGTCAAAATTCGGAACCTAAGATCACACTTAATTTGTTGAAGATTTGCATTCCAAATGAGCTGTAAACATGGTATGGACTGCACAATAGCTCCTCCTCTGATCCGTGACCGTAACAAACTGATTGGCAATGATGATTTAGGTGATATTCTTGTTGTTATACACTTACGGATTGTGTGCTGCTGAAAACATTCAGTGAAAGGTGGATTCAGATTATCATCCTAAGTATTTTTCTGTTGCCACAAAATGGCTACCACTTATTGAGCACATAAACGCAAAACTCTTAAGATATATTTTTGACTCAGTTTAATTCACAATGATGGTAGGTATTAATAGTTGAAATTGAGTTGATAAAAAACTGACCTTAGAGAAAAATAACTTGTCCAACGCTATACAGCTAGTTAGTGGTTGAATTTAGTTGTCAACCCACTGCTAATTTCAAAACCTGTTCTCTTAATGTCTTCTCTATATTAATCTGAAGAAAAGTGAGATCTGCTCTGTAGAATTACTTGGAAAATAATACATGTGTCATTTAGAAACTGATCTACACTGGTGGAAATTGCTGTCGCTATCACATTATAGTTGATTTCACCACTTGCTTTTAAAAACGTTTAATAATAATTGGCCTACTTCAAATATGACTGTTTTTCATGACACTTATGGAGCGTTTTGCTGACAGTGAAAATGTTTGTTGTAATTATGGTGATTTGCCCAACGACATTTAGTTTCATGAACTATTAGCATCCTTTAAAATCTGTGCTAAGAACGTATTGCAGTCACTGAATCTCTTTTTTATAATAGGAAAAATAAATTATTCCATTCAACTAGAAGGGAGGGCATTTAAGAGTTAGTAACTCCCAGGGGAGAGAATGTAACTCCGAATATCTGGACTTGGAATTAAACATAAACAGTAACCACAGGACGATGCGATGAGACAGCGGCACCGCACTCCCAGAGTGACGTCTCGATGATGCATATATGTGTTGCTGTGGAAACAAAATTATCTCCATAAATCCACATCTTCGTGCCACTGCATTCTGCCTTTTAACTTAGATGTGTGTATAAAATACTTTTTAAAATGTTCTGAGCCAATGCTGTTTTGACATTCTAGTTTATGTTCACAAACATTCCATCACATTATTTGGCAGCAACTGTAACAGTACTCTGATCATCTAAGACCACCAGACCCATGTTAGCTCTATATAGCAATGCCAAAAGGCCTAAAGACAATCAGAAAAGCAATATATTTGCCATTTTCATTCTACTCCATAACTGAAGGCAGGAGTGTCCTGGCATTTTATAAAACTAACAAAAGGACTTGAAGGAAATAATGCTATGCAGGAAGTTCATTTAGCCCAGGAAGAAGGAAAGGCTTAGTCTTTGACTTGACAAGATAAATAAGGGCACAGTTTAATAAGCTTGCAAATATTTTAAAAATCCTATTAGTTTTTAATTTTACATCTTTAATTTCTGAATAAGAAACACTCAAACTCATTGTTTTGATGACTAGAACAATTTGTTACCATAAAATTTGGTCGTATGTATTGAACAGCAATATGAAGGCCTTAATATTCATGGTTTGTCTTCATCCTTCAGATCAAATATAAAGTGTTTCCCTTTTATGAAGCCTAAAATCATTTTCTACCAGTATAGAAATGACCCATACTTTAGAAAAAAAGTATTTCTTGTAATAAAAATTGTTGCCCACATCCAGTATATTGCTTCAGCTCAGTCTCCATGCAATAAAGAACACATTAGCTCACTTTGATAAATCTTGAATCCAATTCATTCCTTTCGAAAAAATGACTCTGCTGTGTTTAGCCCTCCTGAAAGTTACCAAGATAGGTGTAGTGGCAAATTATACAGAGATCATCTCTTTTCAGAATATCTGAGATACTCAAAGCCAGTGAAATCACAGAGAAACATTGGAGGAAAAAATAAAGTTATGGTCACACGATTATGCCTACATTAAAAACTTATTCCATAAAGAAACTACAAAATGCTACATTATTTGTGGTCCTACCATCTTGATCTTGAAATACCGTTTTTGTGGAAAACAATAAATAAAAAACACAGGATGCATGCTAATCTGTCACTTTAGCATCCTCTTATCCCATTTCTCCTACCAGTTGAATACTGTGACTGTATTATGACCTTTTGTTAAATACCAAAGGGAAGACAGGGTAATTTCCTCTTAATACGTGAAAATCGTTCATGGACAGAGGAACTACAATTGTTCTATTTCTCCAGGAAATTAAACCCAGACCAGTGGGTAGGTTTGTGCTGTGTGTAAATCACAGTGACCTAAGAATCTCTCTGGAGCCCACTCCTTAAAACATTAGGCAATGACCCAATTAAATGTCCCTTCCCAGGAAGAACTTCCCACACTGACGATTGGTGGCCTTGGATAGACTGTCAGATCTCTTTTACTGCAGTGCTTTTGAAATTGAGTCCTGTCTTAATCCACTACAAAATTCCAGAGGCTCTATTGATAATGTATAGTGACCAATTAAAAAAAATACAGATCATGCCTTTCCTTATAAAATACAAGTTATTAATGAAATCTGAATGCTTAAAAAAGGATAGATTTTCAGACTCTAAATATTGTATCTGGCTTAGAATTTAATAGCACCTGAGAAAATCAGCTTCAGTGTCCTCATTTCTTAATTAAGAATAATAAGAGCTTCCCCGAACTACTATGCATGTTTGTTTGCTCCAAAGTGTTTGGTTACAAATGTGCTTTGAAATATATATGCTGTGTGTTTATTTCTATTCCTATTTCCGAAGAACATTTGAAATGGCATTAAAAATACATTCAAAAAGATAATGTGAGAGAAACCTAGTGTAGGAAAGCAGAGGAAAGAAGGATGCTCAAAATATACAGCAAACATTTAAATTTTAAATTATTACAGTAAAAGGCATATTGCCGTTAATACCCCCCCCCAAATACTCCCCTTCCCTTCCAACACGCTTACCTCATTGTTCTCGCCACTCTTGGAAGCAGTTCTGGAAGTTCTCTTTTGTGATTCTCTTCATGAGCTATAAATGTAGTGCCATCCGGTGGAATGGCAAGCTTTTAAAAACCTTACTGTGTCCCCCCATCCATCTTATTCACTGGGTCTGGCACCATACGGCTTCTGGCTCTTCTCCAAAGTCAGAATGGCCATGAAAGATAAACGTTTTGAATTGATTCAGAACATCGAAGCAGCCAGGAGACAGCAACTAAAGCATGAAAGATTTCCAGAAGTGCTTCGGAAACTGTGGAGAATGATGGGAAAAGTGTGTCCAGACGAGGGGAGTATTTTGAGGAGGATTGATAGCAATGTATCTTTTACTGTAATAATTTTTATAATTTAAACATTCACCATATTTTTTAATAAAATGAGGTTGGGCTCAAGTGGCTGCAAAGAAATTCATCTCTGAAGATCCCGAATAAATAACACCATGAATATTTTGTTACAACACCTCAATTTTCTAAACAAAGAAATAGATCTTTTTAATATGAAGCACTAGGATAATTTCTCGTATCAAGGAGAAAATGAGGCCGTGTAGTAGAATAATGTCTGCCAGCTTTCTATAAATACATGTGCAACCCCCAGTGCTCCTCAGTATAGCAGAGGGACCAGCATGAGTCATAATTCAATCAGTACTTTTCTACATAGGCTAACAGCATGTGATATAAATTCACACATCTGTGTCATATGTACATCTGCAGTTCAGAATGAATAAACTACAAAGAGGAATCTATGATCTGCATGCCATTCAGACATCTTCAAAAAAATAGGGATCTACATTCTACATTAATGGGGAATTTCTTTCCCAGCTATGCGCCTTAATGATCAAGCAAGTAGATAGTTGTTTTTGGCCCATCTAATAAATCAGAAAAATTCAGATTTTATCCTCATGTTAATAGCAACACATGTTAAAAAGAATGCCACTAGATTATGTCCCTAAAAGGAGGAAGTTCTCGCATATTTTAGCTTTGTTGTGATAATTCCTAAATATTTCTAGATGCTTTAGAAATGTAATGTATCATGAGTCAAAGGTACCTTAAGGAGAGCTCTCTAATGCTGTCGTTTGGTGTTCGTCTTGCCTGTTTATTAATACAGGGTCAGAGCCAATTCGCAGAGCAGGAAAAAGTGGCACCTCAACACCTACTACCCCTGGATCAGCCGCCATCACTCCTGGCACCCCGCCAAGCTATTCTTCACGCACTCCGGGCACTCCTGGAACCCCCAGCTACCCCAGGACCCCTCACACACCAGGAACCCCCAAGTCCGCCATCTTGGTGCCCAGTGAGAAGAAAGTCGCCATCATTCGTACTCCTCCCAAATCTCCCGCCACTCCCAAGCAGCTTCGGCTTATTAACCAACCACTGCCAGACCTGAAGAATGTCAAATCCAAAATTGGATCTACAGACAACATTAAATACCAGCCTAAAGGGGGGCAGGTAAGAATCGCATGAACGTCTGTTTGGTGCCAGAAATAATATCCCATTCATTCATTCTTATGCCACCTTCCTCAGCTAACAGTTCTTAAAGTGCAGGGGAGACCTGAAGTGCTGCAGAGTTACTGCTTACAACTCACTGCTGAGTCCAGACCTTATTTGAAGAAGCAGGCTTATAAAATGTAACGAAATCACACAATTCCTCCTTTCCTTCTGGTCATTTTTGGATAACAATTGATCTAGCCCTTCGGGAGAATCCTTCAGGTGATTGCCTAATGGACCTTTTCTGAAGTATCTCTATGGATTTGTGAATCTTACATGAGATTAAAATGACACTTCTGGTGCAAGTTGAGTTTTCTATTTTTGACCTTCACCATGAGTTTAATTTGACTTTTAGTGATTCCAATTTTGTTCCCTTCCTTTTTCCTCCAAAGATTTCCTGTAACATGTTTTTAACTTTTTCCCAGGTTTACTCTGAAAGCAAAGCATGGTTTACCAAGTTACTTCTCCGGCTACTGTTGCCTAAATATTATGAAGGGCAAGGATTTATGTGAATAATAATTGGACCAGTCTATGTTTCATATGAATGAAATTATAGCATTGAAATGTCTACTTATAAAAACTGTATCAAATAGAGTTATTAGAAAGGATCACTAAATTCCAATTCCGAGCACATATTTACGTCTTTTCCAACTAGAGGGCTTTGAGTTCTGCTGTGATCTGAACCTTGGTCATGCGCCATACATTTTGGACAGACAGAAGTCAGGAAAGAGGTAATATAAATATTAGTTAAAATTTCTCTTATAATTTGATCACCTTTGGGATAATTCAACTTTCCTTGAAGAGCACTAAAAGAAAACATCCATCCTTGAAAGAAGGGCAAAAGCAGTAATTCTCTTTGTTCATGAACAAACTTGTCATACCCTTTCACATAGTCCTAGAAACACTTGCCCTTTTAATCTCAACATTTTTTCCTACCACTCTTTTTCTTGTTTCTTCTACTTTCTGCCACCAATTCCTAGTATCCCTCCTTCAAGCCAGAGAAAATGTATTTTAGAGGTTTAGAGGGACGGTCTTGCCAAAATGTGAAGCTACCAGGGCCTCCTACTCTCATTGAATTCACAGTTCCATGTTGCTCCTTCTTTAGCAGGAAACTTTCTTCCATCTCATTACAATTCTATTCAAGAAAGCCCAAGGAGCTAAGAAAAATCAGCCAAGGGGCTGAAGGGGAGAGATAGGCCCTTTTCTGGACAATTATAACATCCAGTAATATAGTCACATGAAAGACATTATGAAAAATATGAAGTGTAAGAAACTTTTATAAGCAAAATTCCCAAATTCTAACAAGTTTAAGCCTGTAATGCAAAAAAAATTTGTCCTATCCTTATATTCATCAATTCTATGCATCCAAGAGAAGGAAATATTTTGGGCCTTTTAGAAATATCCAAATGTTGCACTATTTTTCTATTTATGCATAAATGATTAGAAGAATAATTTTAATTAAGTCAGTTTAGTGCCAGTAGGAAAATTCTCATAACTTTTGATGAGAGCAATCTCTAAAATAGCTATTGTCTATAGTCAAATGCAATTCTCTTTTTATAAATATCTCCCTGGTCTGTTATTCTCCTTAACTAGTGTCTCCTTGCTTATGTTAAAACATTGCTATATAAAAGAATCTATTTCTTAGAATCACAAGAAATGGAAATCATTTCTGAGATTCACATTGAAACTAAAAACAAAATATAACAAAAGAGGAGACGTATTGGTATAGTTTGTGTCTTTCTTACTTTTCTCATTGCTGAGACAAAATACCCAGTACTCAAAATTAAAGGAGGACTGGCTATTTCAGCTCAGTTTGTAGCGTGTTCAGTCCATAGTTGGCTGGCTCCAAGGCATGGTAGGTAGCATCATGGAGGAGAATCAGTTTATGGTAGGCAGAAGGCAGACAGCAGCAAGCAGGAGCTTTCTCTCTCTTCCTTTATATTCCATCCAGGCTGTAAACCAATTGATTGATGCCACCCATGCCCAGGGCGAGGCTTCCATTATCCTCCCCCTTAATCCAAGCACTGCACCCCTAATCCCAGCATCCACCTTTCATCTACATTCACACACCCTAACCCAGCCATTTTCAAAACTCCTCACCTATATCCACATGAGGCTTTGGTGGTGGGGGGGAGATCTAGATACAAGCCAAAACAATCCAACACAGAAACTTTACATTATATTGTTGTGTTCAAAGGACTCCTTAAAATGGAGTGTTGAGAAGAATGGCTTAGTTTAGCTTTGCTGGACTTGCTAAGATTAAATCAATCCAAAAAATATGAGAATGTCTATTTTCTTTTTCTTCTTTATTATATCTGGTTAGATTTTCATGTCTAATTTTAATTGATTTCCACTGTATTTGTCAATTCATAAAGTTGATATGAAAGTGTCTTATTCTTTTATCTGAACTAAACTTGCCCTAGAAGTTATGGTGGTTAGGAACTAGTAAGGATGGGGTTCTTTTTCTGTGCATACTAAACTGGTGGATTTCACTGGATTTTTTTTTAAAGTAGACTTTATGTTATAGAGCAGTTTATTTTATAGAGTAGACTTTATTTTAAGCAAAGGATATAGATTTCTCGTGTCTGCTCCCCATATAGCCTTCTCCTTTATCAACATCCCACATTAAACTGATAGATTGTTAAAATTGATGAAAAAATGTAGCACTCAAATACATACCTGAATTACTAAAGGTTTCGGTGACTCTAAATTTTGTGTCTGAGGCAGATGCCTTGCTGGCCTCTGCTTGGCCCTACCCTGCTATCCCTTAATATTTTCTTCCATAATAATAGCATTTTCAGGTAGGCTTATAACCACCTTTCTCCCCAGAATAAATACTATATTTCCCAGCTTCTCTTGTAATTAGGTGCAGTCATGCTACCAAGTTTTTTAGAGTTCTTACTTTATAGAAAGACTAAGAAACTTTGTATGTTAGGCCTTCATAGAAATGATCAGAATGACACATTATAAACCCATGGTTAGTGAGATGGTGATCTCTACAAGGTTGTGTCTGTGAATTTGCTTGATTGCTTCATGAATTTTGTGAATTATCTAATTGAACATCAAAGAATGTACACTATCGAAATCAAAGCCACTGGCATGTCATTCCCAGTTGTAAATTGATTATCCTGGACTATTTTAATGGACAGAGGTAAACCAACAACCATTCAAGAGGACAGGGCAAGAGCCGTACTTTCTGCAGGAGCCAGATTTTGTAATAGTAATATGTGTGAACTCACAACTTTGCAATTTGAATATTTGTTGCTCTTCTGAACATAAAAGCCTTGTGCTTACAGCCCTCATCTCTTTTGTTAAAGTCCAGTTTTCTGTTGCCAGAGAGGCTCAGCTCAGTAGTTCAGTTTAGTGAAGTGAATCATTGTCTAATGGAATAGATAAGCTACTTGAAGATATGATGAGCTTTATAGAAAGCACTATAGTTAATCTTGTCAGCTAAAACATAAATTCATTCTACTGGAAAGAATATACACAATACTGTGTTCACTGTAGATAGTGAGCTTGGTCCATTTAACTCAAAGTATAGATAAAAACTATCTTGTTAAATCTAATACTTGAAACTATCTCTGTAGTCAGCCCCTCAATGTACATGCAATCTGAATTTTAAATTAATGTTAGCTTTTGAAGCATATAGCTGCTTGAATTAAATAAAGCTATGAAAATAAACATTTTTTCTAAACACATAACTTTAAAAAAATAGGCAATTTGCTGAATACTGTGTTTTTACCTTTCCTATGAATCAAGTTTTTTAGAGAGACTTTGATTCACAAGAAATGCTTCCATGTTTTGACAAGTTTCCGGTGTTTCTCCATCAGCTTTGTGAAGATCACCATGAAGAATATTAGTTGTGTGCCCTTGTAACAGTTGAACATTACTGATGAGGCCCCTTAATTGAGCACGTATTCAGTGATTGCTCATCAGTTAGTGTGGTCAGTAGATGATGATCTCACAAGCCCACGTCTGTGGATTTGATCAATTGCTTGGTGAATGAAGTACTTTTGTTTCGTTCATGGCCACAGTCATCCATTCTCAGGTCAGCTGGGCTAAAGATAAAGGCATCTTCAAGAAATACACCTCAAGGAAAGAAGAGTGTTCATCTTTCATAAATGAGCCTTGTAGAATCTGTCAGCCTGTTACCTTCCCAGCAGTGTGGCTGCAGCCTCTTTAAAAAAAAAAAAAATTATGTAGGTAAATTCATTACACTCAAGCCTATGAAGATAGTATACTATATTATGGTAGAGTATACTTATATACTCTTAAGTATATTCTAAAGTAATACAGTCTAATTTCTGTCTTCCAACTTTCTATGGGTTCATTGAAACTAAGGGCATTGGAGGTCAAAGATACTCCTCTCCTAGTCCCCTCTCCTAGTTTGCCCTCACCTTTTTTCAAAATAAGAAACAGAAGTCTTCATCTTACACACATTTTGCTATAGAATTGCTAATGCCATCTTTAGTGGCCGACCTACAAAGTCAGAATGTAATTTGTATATAACGAATAACTAATAATTTATGTACAAAATATTTTAATTTTGTGTACTGTAGTCATTTTTGTTTGCTTTAACTTTTGTTGAATGACCTGGAAATGGTAATTTTATTTAATAGGACCTTCTATGCCAAAGCTGCTTTTTGAAATCATATCAAGATTGAAATTTGAGGGTTCTGACATTTTATAGTAGTTTAGTGAAATAATTTAATGAAAACAAAGTGTTATGTTGATATGCCATTGAAAATACATCATATTACCATACTACCTTGGTTTTGGAGATATATATATATATATATATATATATGGCATTTTCACCATATTTTTTCTCCTATACTTGACAGGTTATTTTTTAAATAATTCTAAAAATCATGATTTTAAAATAGTCTAGTTAAATTTCAATTTCTATAGATAATGTCCGGTATCAATAATAAAATGTTAATTCTACCAATCAATCTCACCATCTTAAAAATAACATGGAGAGTTGTCTTCTGTTTCCTTGAAAATTCCAAAAAACTTGAAATTTCCAATTCATTTACTCAGTTATTTATTCAACGAGTATTTGTGAGCACCTACTATGTACCATTCAATGTTTTAGGTTCGTGAATGTAACAACGATCAAAACAGTTGAAATTCCTGAGATTCTTTCCTTCTTGAAATTTACATTCTACAAGGAAAGGCAAGCAAAGAAAAATGACAGAAAAATATGTTTAAAAGAGTGTGTAGGAGAAAAATAAAGATAAAGAAATGGCTTATGGTATTTTGAGGGGAAATTGCATTCTGACAGAGGGCCAAGGAAAGGCCTGAAAAGATGACGTTTGAATAGAAAAGCCAAGGAAGTAAAAGAGTAAGCTATATCAATAACTAGGAGGAGTATTTTGGGCACAGAGAACCATAAATGCAAAGGCCCTGCGCTAGAAGCAGGTCTAGTTCTGAGACAGCAAGAGTATTAGTGAAACTGAAGCTACAAGGATATCAGTGTAACTGAAGGGTAGAAAGTTCATTAGTTTTAATATTTTGTATCTATTCTAATGACTTTAATATGTGAAATCAGAAATCTGCGTCTTATTTTCGTCTCCTTTCTCTGTGTCCCATATCTTGAACATCTTTAAGTGCTACTATTTTTTGTAGTTCTCAGCAGCTTTTACATTTGCCCATTTTTCTCAGTATACTCTGCACCACCCTAGTTCAGGGTATATTATCTCTTGTTAAAATCACTGCAGTATTTGTTAACTGGTCTGCCTGAAAGTATTTTTTTCTCCATCTTTTATACTTTACTGTAGCCAAAGGTTCTCACATTCATAATTAAACATTACACTCTGCAGCCATTCAGTATCTATCTTACCTCAGCCGCTGGACCATGACCTCCAAACAATCAGAAATGAGTTCTATCATTATGCCTTCACAATTATTCCCTAAAGAAACTTCCCACATTTAGACCACAGGGAATTTGACAAAAAGAATGTTGGACCAGGATTTAAGAATTGAATTCTTGGTCTTCCATCAGAGTGTTAACATGATATTGGGTACTGAGCTCTGTAGTCCTCGGGTCTCTTATTTGTAGAACAGAGCAGCAAAATAATACTTGGTTTCCTATTTAGCACCTTTTCATTTAAGTAGACTATGAGGGTGCTACAGCTCTCCAATGCATGTTTCCACTTTGAGTGTAATAGGAGTTTTGCATTACAGCTACTCAGAAAACATGCATTTGGGCATTCAGATAGACTCCATGTGTTTGTGCCACAAAGGGCAAGCAGAAAAAGGCGGCGTTCCTGAGCCAGGAGAGGACTCCACATGGGGAAGAGGGAGCGATAGAGAAGGAGGAAGGAGGAAATAAAATGAGTGAAATGGAGACCAGGATCTCTTTTTATATTTTTCTAGAAAGTTTAGACAATATCCTCAGACATTTTTTTAGGTCTTTTAAATGCTATTGAATAATATACTTTCAATTTTATACTCAAGAAAATAGAATTGATTCTGGAGAGAACTAATACATTATAGTAAAACAGGATTTTTACTCACTCTTTAAAATTATGATGATTATCACTGTGAAGGTCTGTCTACTACTGAGTGCTATTCACATATAGCCAGGTTTATAAAGTGTAAGATGAAGAGAAAAGGTCTGGCTGAAACTGCTTTCTCATTCACATGTTTAATCTTTGATCAAACATTTCCTGAGACTTGTAGGTGCTCTATGACAAAAGAGAAATGAGAGACAGAAAAGGGTGGACTCTGCAGTCTAAGCAGACAGGAGGGTTTCTGCTTTGTTTTGCTTTGTTGCTTTGTCCTCCCCTACAGCCTTGCCCTTATCTAATTTTAAAGTCTTTCTAAGCCAGTTACTTCCATCTAAATAGGGGTAGAAAAAATGCTAACTAAATAATAAAATACCCAGTGAAGTTGAAGACACTGTCAGTCAACCCAGTAAGGGGTGGTGTGGGGGATCTATTCACTAAAAGTTAGTACATTATGTTAACAAGTTTGTTTGTTTATTTATTTGTGGCAAAAGTGATTTTTTTATCTTAAAATAAGAGGCTGATAAATTTAGGGACTTTGTCTTTATGCAATAGAAATCTTGTAACTATAATTTGAATTTTTTTCCTAGATTAATAAGGTGTTTTGCAGCTCAGACATGTAAATATGAATTATTAAAATCTCAGAAAAGTCTGACTGAGCTCGCAAAGTTGAGGCCGGTAGGACCTTTTGTCTGTTCTTTGTTCGTGAACCAAGTAAAGACATGGGAACAAGCCTTGAGAGTCACGTTGCTTTCAGGTAACACAGCAGATTATGTCAAGTTATTTTCCTCACCAAATCCTTAAAATTTCCTAAAATTTTAAAGAGAGAAAAAATAATGACAAGAATTTATAGCATATGAATTGGAAAGTGCTCATTGTCTGTTCATTTTCACAAGTCACAGTGACTCTTGCCCTTATAATATTCCTTCCGGCTTCTCTTGAGAGACATTTAAAAATATTTAACAATGAGTGTGATGGCAAAACTCATTAAAGTCTCTTCCACCAAAAATGTTCTTTCCAAACTCTTTCTGAGATGACCTCACACCAAGGAAGAACGAAGTGATTGTGTAACTAGGGTTGATGCCTGGAGCATGGCTCGCAGGCTAGACAGAATCCAGTCTTGTGTACATCCAGTTACACTCCATACCTGAGCCCCTTGACTGACATGTGGACCTTTGAATAAAGACACCAGCACCAGAGTGTCAGACTAAAAAAAAAAAATTAAAATCCAAATCCCAGTGCACAAGATACTCAAGTTGATATTAGAATGAATGCTGGCTTATATGTTGTTTTTAATAAAAACTGTACTTTAGAAGTTCATTTTCTCTCATTCTATGTGTTTCATATTTCCAACTAACTGGTATTTCTGATTAACTTTGTTCTTACCAGCATATCCTATATATTTTTTTCTTCTTATCCTTTCGTACAGTGACCTCGTCTTGAGAGGAAAATGTTAGTTTCTCTGGAACAATGGAACACAGTAGAGAGCAAGTATAACGATGGACCATTTCAATTAAATCATCATGATAAAATCCCATGAGAGTCACACAAATATCCAAAAAGTAACTAACGTTCTTCTCTACCATGTTGGAAGAATAGATAGAATTAGTAAACATTTAAATAATTCTGATGTCTTTTCACTTGCATTAACCTATACTTAAGGTAGCTCTTCATGTGTGAATGAAAAGTCAGCTCTTTTTTCAGGCAAATCACCAATTCTTTTTTTTTTTTTTTTTTTTTTTTGGTGCTGGAGATCGAACTCAGGGCCTTGTGCTTGCTAGGCAAGTGATGTAGCACTTGAGCTAAATCCCCAACTCCCAATTTTTACAAAACCCATGAGACTAAAATCTATTTTGGCCTCCTCATAGGGCTAAGCCTTCAAGAATGGTTTGTTACACTCAACTCGGAATTCAGACAGTCTAGAGAGAGTTAACAAAAACAAGCAAACATGGAGATAAACTTGAGGGTAAACAAGCCCCTTAAAAGATGAAATATAATACAGTCTAACCAAACTGTGAACAATAAGGAGGATAACAGAAGAAACGGCTTGAAAACCAAAGTTGCTGAGAGTTCTGGTTGTCTCACAAAGAAATTTTGACGTTTAATAAGCAGTAGGAAGGAATTTGAAATAGGGAAGAGTCTTTGGAAGATGATACCGTTGATTGATATATTTTTCACTCAGCTGTGAAGTAAAGCAGAAGAAAAGATTATCATACACTTCCAAGTCATCCCATGTTATACTAAAAAAAGTGATTTCTTGGCTGAAATAAAGTCATAACAATTTAAATGTCATTTAGAGAGTAAAAATGATTAAGATGCAGTATGTATATATACCAATTCCTCAAGACGAATCTGATTATTTATGTATCACAAACATACACTAATATAAAAGAAAATGTAGTTTAGAGTTTATCTTAGATACTAATTATTCAGTTTTTCCTCCATTCCATGAACATAGACTATTGGTCATTTGTCAAATAAAAGTTTGTTATCACTAAGATGTTAAAATAATTTTTCCCTTAACATAAGTTTTTAGGAAAACAAAAGTTTTCCTGAAACTGAAAGTTCATGGTGGGGAGGGGGTGCTTTTTTTATACCCATCCATAGAACCCAGCGACTTGCAACTCAGTTCTTTGATTAAAAAAAAAAAAAAAAACAACTAACCTGGACTATGACTCTATCTCACAACGCCCATGTGTATTTTTCTATTTTATGGAACAGTTTCTAAAGGTTGCTGCTATTTGTCGAATTGACTCTAAAATGTCCATTATTTATAAATGACCCTAGAGATCCTTAGTATGAAATAATTTACCTTTTGCTAATACAGAAAGATGAGTCATGGTGACTAAGTGGACATCCAGGTGCATAAGTCTTAGTAACCATCCGGCATCCTCTGTCCAAAGCAGTTTTGTCTCTCTGTACTCAGTCATTAGGCACGATGGAGAACGAAGGTGGAAGAGGCGTTTATGGTCATGCTGTCATACTTGGCTTTATTTTAGATTTTAAAATGTACTATGAAGGCATTGCAATATAGAAATAAGTAAAAGATGAGCCACTGGTGCATGTTAAAGTCTGCTTTACATATGTTGAGAAGGCACCATCACAAAAGCCAACGAGTTTTTTCACTGGAAAAAAATCTACAAATAGAAAATCTGGGAAAATCAATAGACAGTAGCTTTTAAATTCTAGGGTTTTAAGATTCTAAAATCACTTCTGAGTGCCTTCAGTGACACCCTTTGAGATTGAATCATTTGTTTTGGAAATCGTAAAAATTGTCTAACAGTTGATCAAATTTTAAGGTCAGACAGATTTACGCAAGTGAAATTAAGATTTCCATTTTTGCAATAAGTGAATCAGATTTAATGTTTGGTCTTTGATCACTTGTTAATGAGTACCTTGATTGGTATTCTAATGATTTCTAAGTTACAATTTATACATGAAATATGAAATATTTTATGTCCCCAAGGTTTGGTAAAATGGCCCACATAAATTCTAGTTTGTTTCCCAAACAATTAGATCTTCATGGAGAATAAGTATTATTACTAGACATAATAAATCAAAATCATTTGCTTTATGAAAATAACTTTTTGATGAGGTTTTGAAAATAATAGTCTGTATTGGTTTAAAACTATCTGCATCTGCAGTTTATGTGAAACTCTCACAGTGCGACTCTACTCATTATTAGACATGGACTGTGTGATGTCCCTCGCCCTTCTTAAATTGGAAGTTTTATTATGCCTTAGAGAGTAGCCTGGTCTTCATGTCTCCTGAATTCAGGTTGTGACAAGAGGTCCTTCCCTTGGGCTGCTGGCGAGAGCCGTCAGTGACATTTCTCTGTAAGGGACAAGCTTGCCTGTCCACGTTAGACAGGCGCTGTGATCTAAGCTTTGCCTAGTTAAAAATAGAGTCAATGTCCTTTTGAATTCTGGATTCTTTTCTGCAAATACCAAAAGACATGCTAAGGTTCTGGGTGATGGCTGTACATCTAGGGCAAATTTATTTAGTTTTTTTATAAGAAGTTAAAACTTCCCTCTAAGTCATTGAAAATACAATATCTCCTTCACTTTGGGTTGGAGTGGGGGGAGTAGTAGTAGCCAAAATAAAAGAAAACAAAAATAACAACAACAAAAACCATTTCTTCTATTCTTCCATTGTTTATCTGTCCTCTAAAATATTCAAAGTTCAAAAGACATCTGCAAGAAGCCCCAAGAGTTTATGACTTTGTAAATTATATTACACCAGAATGATGTCTTTTCTGATACAGATTTGCTGTTGTTTTCAAGTGAATATTTGACGTTTTAAAAATATAAACAAAATACCCAGCTTCAAGTCTGCTGCACCCAACCACAGTCTGAGCTACGTCTGTAGTACGAGACACCTACGGGCCTTAGTCCTCTTACCTCTAAAAATGGAAAGAATGCTTCTGTACCACCATGTTTGGGTAGTGGCTGGAAAGAGGGGCCTTCCAAAGGCCCAAGAGCCAAACTGTATGGAAATTATACTGCTCTTTGTAGCAAAACAGGTCCAGCGTCTCTTTGCTGACATTCCAAGGAAACCAGGTGTTTTTCTCCTGCACAAATGGGAATCTTGATCTGAAGCATTGAGCCAGACCTTTCTTGTCCTCCCCTGTGGTGTGTGGACTGATAGGTCAGTCAAGGAAGTGTAGGAGGCCTTTAAGAACTATAATGGCTGACACTGTGGAGCTGAGGGGGAACCGGCATGTGCTCCGGAATCCTGGGCTGAACCGCCCTGAACTTTATTACTGATTCCTCATGTTGTCCACAACATCCGCAGCCTCCCTAGCACACATGACCCAAGTTTTATTTTTCTATCCCACCAGTTGTTTCTAGATTACTACCTGGGTCCAGGTAGGATACCTAAGACTCTCAAGCATTTGTCCCTTGCAGGAGACAGAGTAAAAAGTTCTTATTTATGTAATACAACTGCTCTTCAGTTCTAGCATTAGTTTTTTCTCTAAACGGTACCAGGGAGTCTGGCGTCAATTTGGTGCTGCCCATCCTGGTTCCCTGTACCCAGCATCTTGAAAGAAAAACACATGGTGAAGTTACCTCCAATTCCTTTTAGGTTAGCATTTTAAACAAGAAGATCGATTTTAGCAAAGTTCAGTCAAGATGTGGTTCCAAGGATAACATCAAACATTCTGCTGGGGGCGGAAATGTAAGTAGAAGCTTCTATCAGAAAGCTGTTTTGACCGTGTAGAACCAGCTATGCAACCAGCACCCTGTCTGCTTTCCTGCCTCCTTCCCAGCACACTCCTTCCTTCTCACTGCCATGCCGAGGGTCGCCTGGTGTGGGAGCTTGCCAGCTGGCACTCTGCGTGGTGGGCTTCCCATCCTGTCCTGACGATCACCAGGGGCACTTCTCACTTTCAGCTGGGAGGGGAAACCCTTGTTGGGATGTGCCATGGTTTTCCCAAGGACGGTAAAGCCACTTCACCTACCAGCTTTGTTTGCTGGCTCTTTCATCGTCAAGATATTCTCTCATGCTGTCCCTATTTTCCTGTAAAAGTTAGCTCACACTTTTCTAGTTCCATTTAAATTATCCTTGAGGCAAAAACCGATATACTGGAAATGCCCAAAGTGTTTAATGTCAATCTTCAGTGGTTCGTTATTCATAAGGGTTAGGATATCATTTAGAATAATACCAAACGGCAGCACCATGCTTCATCTATAATTTAAAGTGAGAGGAGTCAGATTCTAGTATGCATTTTGTCTTGATGGGATTTTTCCTGTCTCTTTCATTTAGCAGAAATGATACCCCAGGAGAGGAAGTGAAAGATAAATCCACATTTCTTAAGTGTGGTTGAGGCACCGTCGAAGTGCTCAGGCAAAGTCAGGCTAAAGGAAGCACGGTTCTACATAAAATAAGGAGAATTTTTAAAAGGTGAATCATGTTGAGTATCTTTCAGATCCAGTCATCTAAACCAGGTTCTGATAATCCATGACGCAGGTGACTTACAGGGTGTCAAATCCAGATTCCTCAGGAAGCTACAGTATAGCTCTCGGCTACTTGTTCCCCAACTGGGCACATTGGAGTCAGGCTTTGAGAAGAAAGAAATAAGCAAGCGCCTCTGTTACCTAGTAACCAAAGAAGCTCCACTGAGCCTAAAAATACCATCGTCATGGCAAGACTTAGCAGCGTTTGCCGTGCTCCTCCAGGATGCTGGCCAAGCCTCGGGGTCGATATTTACACTGACACAATCGCCCTCCTGCGTGTTGCCCTGACTTTAAGTGCACACCACGCGGTACTCTTGCTTAAACAGTCTAGGCCTAGTAATTGTCTTGAGGATGTGGGCGGTGCTGCTGGTCAGAACACAGTGGAAGGATAAACTGGGGTAACGAAAGATCCTGAAGTCAGTGAGAACTTCCAACTTTCAAAACTATAGTTTTAAATTTTCCTCTAGAGAGCAATCATTTGTTCAAATATGTGGGTACCTGTGCTTCATCCCTTGGCATCTAATTTCCGTGTGCTCCTCGTACAGATGGCAATGGACCACATTTTCAGAAGCACTGCTTCAAATATTAGGAGAGAAAACACACTCAATAAAATATGAAAAAGAAAAAATGTTGCTGTCACTTTATAATCGGGTATGCAAGGCATGTAGCATTAAGCTATTACAATTTAATAACAGCTTAGGAAAGCACATTTTCTTCTTTTTTCTTCTTCTGTCTCAAAGCAATGTTGGTCACTGCTAGGTGAAAATCACCTTATAAAAAATAATCCATTTCTCTTGGCTTTTGGCTTATGAAAAGATTTAACACGGTGTGGCTTGGTTCTCTGAGTGGAAGCTTACCTCTTTAATACAAATATTCTTTTGCTCCTTTGATCTGTCTTCTACTAATAAAATTTTCTGTTCCAGGATTTTCACTCACATAGATTCTTCTTTCCAGCCCAAATGGGAAGTGGGGGGAAACATATGGGAAATTATGTTTTCCCGTGTGTGTTGGTATCTGTGTGTTTGTGTGTGTGTGTGTGTGTGTGTTTGAGAGAGAGATTGAGATTTCCAGGCATGTGGCTTTTTGTGGTTATTTGTTTCTAGATTTCATGTATGAGCTTGAGGGTTTGTCTGCATGTAAACTATTTTAAGTGTGTTTTATGTGGCTCACACAGGTACAGATTGTTACCAAGAAGATAGACTTAAGCCACGTGACATCCAAATGTGGCTCTCTGAAGAATATTCGTCACAGGCCAGGTAAAGAAATGATTTTTAGTAGTTTGACAATTATTTAGTTGGTGTCAGGAAATTGACAAGCCAACTTTTTGTTGCTGTTGTGAAATCCCTAATTGGTAGGATATTTCAAAATTCTGATACTTCATGTACTTATTAATAGAAACTTCAGTGAAAATTTTCAAAGCATCTTTGTTTGGGATGAGTGCACTGAATTACCATGAATAGGCTGCACATTATGAAATGGTCTAAAAATTAAAAGGAATATAAGATGCAGGTATTTCTATGTACTCAACATCCATATTGGAGCTCTTTTGAAATACATTGTAAAATATGTTGGGTCATGTATTCATGTATAATAACTTTGATCGAAAGCATTATTTCCTGATGTTTTTCATGAAATCATTTTTCTGTATTATGTAAAATAAGGATTGTATTGAGCACAACTGAAGAAACTATTTACTTGATGAATTTCTCAGATCCTTTATTAGATCAGTAAGTGCTACAGTCCTCAGGAGAATATAATGCTTCTCCAATTTATATAACCATATACTCCCCATTTTAAAAAATACTGCGTAGGACTTAAGTAGAATTTATAGTCATAGTCATATGTACTGGAAGTTTCCCCCTTTAAAATATAAATCTAATATGTTACAAGTCATTTTTTTCTGTTCAGTTCTACCCCCACTCATATGTAATAGTGAATAATTGTGAAATTTATAATTTTACTGGCAGTGTTTTGACATAATTTATATGTTCTGTTGTATGAGTCAAGGACAAAAGGAAAGTAACCATGATTTTAACCATCTATGCTTGGAATCTTAACATATATACCAGATGATGCCTTATTCCCATTCATCGGTTTCTCAAAACTTATCAGAAACAAAGTATAAAAATAATAGAGCTGAATAAGATTTCTGACCAGAAGAAAATTAATGAGAATTTATTGGTTGAAAGCAAAGATGGGCAAGATGAGTTCACAGTAAAAAAACAAGTTAGAAGCATCTAGAAATCCAGCTTCACTTTGTTGAGTTGGTGAACACACACACATAGTCACCATTACTAGTTCCAGAACTGCTACTGTGGAACTAATTTCTGTGCCGTTTGTGAAGCAGCAGCAACATGCCCCATACTACCTGTCTTCATAATTTCCCCATCTATAGCTGAAGTTTACAATTAATTACTTTATTGTCCTCTGTCCACAGTATGTCTGGGCTATCTGGCTACAATGCCTATTTTCTTGCAGAACACAAAAGAAAATGCTAGATTCTTTCAGTCTGGACAGTAAGAATAGAGTTAGTCAAATTTACCTCAGACTTGGATACACAGAAAAATAAGTAGTCTATGTATTATTTTTTTGGTCCCTAAACACTATTGTCATAGACTCCCACTTATTTCTAAATCTAGTTCTTGCTTCTATTATGACTGAATGAGATGACTCGATTCATAAGGAATTGGTAGCATGGCAGTCACTGACAACAGCAAGCTTTTCCCAAAGTTGCTTTGGAATATAGAAGATCTAAGGAGAAAATAAAGAAAAGAGTCCAACACCTGCAAGCACAAGTTGAAATATTAGAACTTCACTTCTAAAGCTTCATAAAAATTATAGTCTTTCACGATTGCTGCTTCTGATGGGAACCAGAGTTCTTCAAAACCAAAAGTGCAGCTCTCCGAATTCAAATGGGTTTCTCAAAAGAGTTGTGTAAGAATTTCACCAGAAATGCTCTTTCGACAGAAATGTACTGCACAAGCTTCATTTTCTGAATATATTTGGGTCACTACTACATTATTACTTTTTCCTCTCTAAAGACTCCTCCAAGTAAATTTCACAAAATTATGTTGATATAACACATAATCAGGGGGAAAAAAAAGCTTAAGACAGCAAATTTTACCAGAGGCTATCACAAAAAATACAAAAATAAGATACCAAAAAAGTTGATGCCTTTTAGTTGAAAGACCAATATCCTCTAACTTCTAACAAAGATAATTATTTTTTAATGAATCATTGCTAATCATGCTAGTCCCATCACAGGCAACAGGTGAGACCCACAGGGCAGGTAAAAATGTGAGAAAAATAACACTCCATGAAAAGATCTATATTTTGAGGGAAGAATAACTGCAAGTCTCCTAGAAGCGTGAGTTACCTAACAGTGTGCACATTCTAAGTCTTCAGGAGAATGAATATATGTTTCTCCAAAATATAAACCAGTAACACTTTAAATTTCAAGAGGCCCCTCCCAGGCAGCTGAGTGTTAACATAAATATCTATGTGGTGCGTGAGAAACACACAGCAAGGTTTAAGAGACCTGCAAAGCTTTAATAGTCTTCTCTCCTTGGTCTGCAAAGATATGTAAACATCAAGAATCCAAAATTGAGCAATCTTCTCTATGTTTCCATAGATCCCCTCAGACATTTTTCCTAAATCAAAATCCCAGTGAAATGCAGTAATAGTAGATTCTCAACAACTACTAGCCTTCTAGAAGAATGCATGTGGTGGAAAGCAAGTTGCTGATGGAAATGAATCAAATCTCTTGCATGCATACGGATAAAGAGGAGTCTGATCCAGCTTCGTTTCAGGTCAAAGACATCACAAGTATTCAACAGCAGTGAAGGGAAGGGCTAAGGGACACAGAAACGTACCCAATGTAGAAGAGCCCCCTGCATTCGGAAGCCTGAGAAAGACATGCGGAATTGGGGAAGACCACACTGGAAGGTGGAGTGTGGCACCCTAACAATCAGCACAGTCTCATGTTTCAGATTAATCAGTGTGAGGAGAAAAGGCACGATTAAAACTCTGTCTCATTGTGATCAGATCAGGCCAGTGTCAGATTGGAGGTATTGCATCTGTACAAGAATCTTCTAAGAGTCTCTTCTTATCACTCCATGCGCTCGTTACACGGGAGTATTTTAAAACTTACTAGTTACAAACAACTGAGCTCCTGACCCATTTCATTAGTGAAGTTATCAATGTTGCAAATGTACAAATGAAAACAGTCATCTCAGTATTCATAGACAATCGGTTCCAGGACCTCCTGCAGATATCCAGATCTGAGGATGCTCAAGTCTGTCACACAGAATTATATAGTATTGGCATAGAAGCTATATACATCCACCCATAAATTTTATTTTATTTTTTTTTAATTAAGAGAAGACAATTTATTTAGAGGACAATTTATTTAAAAGTGGTGAAAAAGAGGGGAAAGGAGATGATAGATAGCTACTCGATGAGTAGGGAGCATTCAAAAGCTAAATATTCCTCCACCCATAAATTTTAAATCATCTCAAGAGTACTTACTTACAATATCTAATACATTGTAAGTGCTACCTAAGTCCTTCTTATATTGTTTAAGGACTAATGACAAAGAAAAAAATCTGTACATGTTCAGTGAAGATGCAACTTTTTCTCCTAAATATTATCAGTGTAAGGATGCGCAATCTGTGTTTACAAAGGGCCAGCTGTATACTGTCTGTATGTGCACCTTTCCTGCCTCAAAACATCTTTGGATCAATGGTTTGCTACCATGAGGAAGAACCAAGAAGTGTTTTATTTCAATGTAATTTGCTCCACTCAATAATAAAAGACTAAATGTTCAAAGTTTTAGGCAGGTTACAATTGGATATTTTTATTATGTTACTTTTAGAGCTTTTGTGATACCAATAAGAAAAACTCCTCTGATTTCTAAAGTATACATAGATTAAGAAAAAAGGTATTAACATATGAAGCAATCTATATAATGGTATAAGAACGATGTCATTGTTTTGGGTCACTGGGGGAAATCGTACAGACTACAGATTCTAGAAGATGCGTTTCACGTCTGTGTTCAGAAGGATAGCAGAGTTAATGCCTGTAGTCTTCACTGATCTTTTCACTGTACTCATTTTGGGGAACTGGTCATCACAAACATGAGATTTAATTTTAGCAAGGCATTTAAAAGCCTTTCTGCTCTCGAAGGTGGTGGACGAGTGAAAATTGAGAGTGTAAAACTGGATTTCAAAGAGAAAGCCCAAGCTAAAGTCGGCTCACTCGACAATGCTCACCATGTACCGGGCGGCGGGAATGTCAAGGTAAGCCAGATGTGTGTTTTGGGGAAAAAAAAATATTTTTCGGAAGTACTCTTTAGCAAAACAGGTGCCAGTCTGAAGATCTAGACAAACAGAAAGGAGGGTGGCGGAGCTGAGTAGAAATCGCGCTCACGGCAGCTCGGGGGTGCAGAGAAAGAGCGAGGGACCAGTTGAGGCGCCGCCGTCAGTGAGGACCAATGTTTGTCTTGAACAGATCGACAGCCAAAAGTTGAACTTCAGAGAGCATGCGAAGGCCCGTGTGGACCACGGGGCTGAGATCATCACGCAGTCCCCGGGCAGATCCAGCGTGGCGTCGCCCCGACGGCTCAGCAATGTCTCCTCTTCTGGAAGCATCAACCTGCTCGAATCGCCTCAGCTGGCCACTTTGGCCGAGGACGTCACCGCCGCGCTGGCCAAGCAGGGCTTGTGAACCCTGTTAGCGTCAGGGCGACGACGCTTGGGCGTGAGCTCTTGGCAGGAGTGGGCTCCGAGCGGGTGTTCTGTTCATTCTTTACAAACCGTAAGGTAAATAATCTCATCCCCAAACTGTAGTAATTGTTACAATTTTATATAAAAATGAATAGTATATGCAGAAATCGACTTCCATTTGCAACAGGAACACACTGGCTTTACATGGGTACAATTGGACAATTATTTTCGCCCTGCTCTGTGTTGCATGGAGTATTACTATTATTTTAAGAAATGCATTTTTACCTTTCATGTGCCTGAAGGCTGTCCACTCCGTTCTGAAAGGCCTTGTTAAAATCCAAGCTGCTCATTTCGCTATTCTGTTTCTGGGTGAAAAGGTAAAACTTGCCCGTCGTAACTTATTACAGGCTAAATGAAATCAAGGAGTCTGGTTGCAGGGAGGGAAGAAGAGCATGTAAGAAATAAGTTTTTTTAAAGTGTTATTTTGTATAAATGGGAAGAAAGATGCAGTTAAGTTATTAACATTTGGGCCCTGGATAATTATATCAGAGTATCAATCCAATAAATTATTTAACTAAAATAGTTACAAAGCATTTGAGCTGTGGTTGAGGAAGCAGTGTACAAGTGCGTCTCTTAGGAATGATGCACTTGCGTTAGGATGGATTCGTGTCTGATTAGAATATGAGTTGATTGGTTAGATTTATGTCCACACTACCAGTTTCACACCCCCATCCATCTGTTTGATACAGTATTATAGATATAAATATATATATATATTTCTCTGTGGCCATTTGTGATACTTCCTCATATACTTGAATATTATACTTTATTCACAGTATCTGTGTCTCCTGCACCCTTTGGCGTTGCAGTTTTAGGTATGTGAAAGTAGATGTTAGCAGGGTTCTCTCCCTATTTAAAAAAAATCCATGAAAAAAGACAAAAAGTTGTAGCATGAAGTTGCTTTCTGTAACAACTCAAAGCTGTAACCCTGTTTTAGTGCCAGAGACAAGTGTCTCCCGTGATGCTAGGAAAAGTATTTTTCTTTGCTTTCACCGTCATGGAGTTTGTGGGGGTGGGTCCGGTTATACATACAAGGGTTTACAGATTGTTAGTTTAAGATTATGGATTTATCTCATTTTTTAATCACAGAATAGTTTGGGTTTTAGTCCTACAATCATTCATGAGACCAACTTCTTAAGATTCTTTTTCTTTGTTTTTTTCTTCATTTGCTAAAGTTGAAAATAAGAGTGGTAATTTGGGATGTGTTTCCCCAATCTTCCAAGTAGTACCCATTTTTAAAATTCTCTAATAGAAGATGTTTGGCTTCCTAACCCAAAGTAAAGATCATTTGATCAAAAAGGAAAAATACGGCATTTTGAGAAGCTATTACTATAAAAGATTTGAGACACAGATATCTAAACCAGTTTTTTCTCTAGGACTTTGACATTGCACTCTGTAAAGGAATTCAGTGTGACTTACTTATTTATCAGTAGATAATATTATTCTCACTATACAGTCCAGAAATCATAAGTCAATTAATTCTACTTGCAAAATCATTCATTTTAGCATTGAAATAGTCAATGGCCTGAACAGGGCAGTTACCAAACTGGATGGACATTTTTAAGTATTTTATCTATTCTTTTTCTTGCTCAGGGCTGGTAGGCTGGATCTAAATAGTTAAAGACGAGATCTGCTGGGTCTTTGTTCCCTGTGAGACACTTTAGTTCCTGAATCTAAAGAATGAGATATAAGCATAGACTGGGCAGTAAGGAAGTAGAGAAGTATCCAAGACACAAAGCCAAGGAATGCAAAGACAGAAAACACGGGCGCCCTTTTGTTGAGTCATTGGATATAGCAAGCAACGTGACCACCACACAAATACCCTAGGAACGAACTTTTCCATTTTTTCTCAGCTAGGAGATTTAAATAGGCGAGTATGTTTTTGGCCATAAATAGGTTATTTTTGAAAAATCTTAGCAACTACTGAGGATTAGGGATCTGACTATTTTCAGCCTAGTAAATTCTATGAGACTTGACTTTATCAATCTTGGCAATTTCTTTATCACCTTCCCTTGAAATACACCAGGAAATAGGAGAGAGTAGCTGTGTGGAGACTTAGATATTTTCTTACATGTTTTGATAGTGTCAGATAGTGATGAAAGTGCTCTAGGACAAAGTCAATAGCTGGTTAGAGCAGCTTTAACCTGTGAAAAAAATTTTTCAACCTGGTTTTTTAAAATAAAAATGAAGAATAAGTAAACATGTTCTACCTATTAAAATTAAATGTTTGCCACATACATGTCCAAAATAAAAGTTACATAAGGCACTAAGTTCATAGATTTGGCATTGAAATAAGTGTTTATTCCTAATCAAAACAAAATTATAACGAAGTACCCCTGTTTTGCATGAAATTGTGATTGCTCATAAAATTAATAAAAACAAACTGAAATTTTGCACCAGTAAGAGAGAGAAACACAGGCTAAAAATGTCTTCTTGTGGGGATATGGGGCAGATCCCATATTGCCTTCACTCTCAAGCTAACGACTCAAATTAAGCTTTTTGGGCACCACTTTTGTGGGGACACATACGCTGATCTAGAAATGAAAGCTTCCTAGCTCCATTTCTAGATCCACTAATGCCAGTTTCTCTGTGGCTTTAGCCTTTGAGAACCTGTTTAAGAATACATAAGTAATCCAGAGCGGCGAAGAGTTCAAAGGCCAGCTTCTCCAATGAGCTCGCTCTCCGGATCACCTGCAACTAAAAATTGGGAATCTTGCAGCCATGCAGGGAAGATCCGAGATCATGAGGAGTTTCACGGGCCGGGTTCGTTGCTGAACCAGCTCTCTCTGGATTCACCTGCTGAGTTCCAGCAGGGAGATGGGCTGAAGCCCCATCCATAAGCAAGACACCTGTGTAGCACCATGTAGGAACAGCTGAACAAGGCTGAAACTAGGGTGCCATTAAATAGAGGAATATACTCACGGCAGCTGCCCTCCACACAAACTCATATGGTAAGACCGCAGAAGTGGGATCATCCGCCAAAATACAACATCATGTCAGTATTATTAAGGAGCTACAAATACTGTTTTTCTCCTATTTTTTATGCCACAAAAAGGAAAATTAATGATTCCTGGTCCGAGTAGCAAAGGTAAATCATGCTTTAGGAAGGCAAATTCCTGGCATTTCTTCCAAGGTCGATGTGCTAAAATCAGCACAGATGTTTGTTTTTTCTACGTCTAGAATTTTTAGCCTGGATGCGTAGGTGGAGGCCAAGTCCCTCTGCAGGAAAAAGATTATTTTCCAACTCAAAAAAAAAAAAAGTGAACCCTAAAAGTCCACTTCAACTTTAGCAAAAAGAAAAAAAAAATCAACGAAAACTATACTCTGTATGCTGGGATTCCAGGATTCCAACAAGCCACTCCAAATCTGTGGGGGGTTTCTTTCTTCTGATAATTCTAGAGCCTGTTACTGTAGAAAGGCTTTTCTTCAATGGCTGGTTGTAGTTAGTTCATGTTTTTCAATCCAATTTGCAAATGTATTTGTTGCTGTATAGTGATGATTGTTTTGCAAAATAAAATTGCTTGTCACCTCACAACTAGTTTCAGGTGTTTTTCTTCATTTTGGAGGCGTGTGTGTGTGTGTGTGTTCAATCCAATTAAAGAAAAATTGTGAAAAGAAGGTAACCATCTGCCGAATCCCTGCTATGTGTCAGCCCCACTACTAGGTAATGTTATATTAACTCATCTAATTGATAAGAGAATTTGTTTTTCATAACAACTGTATTCACAGGTTGCCATCTGTTGCCAGTGAAAGAAACTCAAATAAAGCTGGCTTATGCATAAAGTTGAGTTTATTGGATCAAGTAGCCAGTTAGTTGGGTATGTCTGCCTCAGGCATGGCTGAATCTAACTACTCGAGATGCTATCAGAAAACTCTCTTTTTCCACCTCTGGATCTAGGCACTGAAAAGATGCTATCAAGAAACTTTCTTTTTCCAACTGTTGGTTCTGCTTCCTCTGTGCTGGCTTCATTCCCAAGCAGGAATTACCTCCATAATAGGCACCAGACTCTCCCAGTAGCACTAAGCCAAATGCAGGACCCGAAAGTCACTGTACTATGAGGATCACCTGCCCCGTTAGGCTCATGGCCCAGCTTGGGTCACAGAACCAAGTCTTACAGGTGGACAGGCTAGGAGGACCTGAGGGCAGAAGGGGCCTCATTTGATCTGCATGAACTGATCACTTTCTCCCAAAGTGAAGTCAGGCTGCTCATGCTGGAAGAAAGAGGAAGGATCTCTACAGGTCATGAAAACAAATACCCGCCACGTCCACACAACCTACCAAAGTGTTCTGGAGGACTGGCCTGTGTTTTGCCAGCTGTTTCCGAAAGCTCAATGGGCACTGCACAGGGTCTGTGCTGGCCCCTACCAGCCTGCTGACCTGCTGACCAGCTCTACCTCCTACTTGCCTATTTCTGTCCCCGTCTTGCCCTCCCCAGGCTCCTGCCAAGTCAGAAGCCTGGAAACTGGGAGGTTACAGTGCTTTGGTGGCCTCCTGATAGGCAAATAGCTGGCACTCATATAATCATACCTTGGCTACGATCACCTGTTATAAGTCTCCGTCTCTCCCAGACCCCCTCATGTGGTTGCTGATGGAAACTGTTGTGATCACAGAACTCAAACTCTTAGTGTGAGACACACAATGGACACTACGATGGTGACACAGGCTTCTGAGGTGAACAGCAGCAGGAGGTCATGACAGCAGATGGGCCCCGTGGGGTGATTTGGGGCTAACAAGAGCCTAAGGTAAGGGTTTTTTTTTTTTTTGAGGGGGGAGGTGGTGCTGGGGATCGAACTCAGGGCCTTGTACTTGCTAGGCAAGCACTATACCACTCGAGCTAAATCCCCAACCCTGTGGTAAGGACTTTTTATATTCTCAGAATTCATCCCCATCTTAATCCCATCCAAAGCCCAACTGACATGGACATAAACCGTGTTTGCTTATGTGAAGATTATAACCAGGCATCTTTTTGATATAAATTGACTCTGAAGAGTGCTGCATTTGCTGGAGACCAGGCTGCATAAAACTATAACTCCAAAACTCATATACCTGGGTGACTTGGCAAACTGGGTCAACCGAGGAGAAGGTGTCTTGCACACAAGGACTCTCCTGTGTATTGTCCCAGGAGTTACTGGTTTCTTACAGCCTGAGCTGTAAACAGAGTCCTCATTGACTAGAAGCTACGTGATCTACTCATCTGTTTCTTATTAACTGGGAGGTTCTATGCAGTTTTTGAGCTTATCAATGCTTAAAGGTAGCTTAGCATACTTACTCAGAAGTTTATGATCCACCCACATGTTTTCCTGAGATTGTACTTGGGTCACATTATTAATAAAATCACAGAGTAGCTGGGACCTAGTATCCCTATTCCTTCTCAGATCCCCAGCCACACCTTCACTCAAATTACATTTTGGACTTTAAGTCCTTCAATGTACCTCTCCCTCTGATCTTCCCCTCAATTGCTCCTCAGCATGCATTTATCAGCATTCTCGTTTTATAAATAAACAGGAATAAAAAGTTTTTTTAATTTAATAGCATAGAATTCAAACTCAAGCAGCTAAACAGATGTTTCATCTATTGTATTAGGTTTGACCTAGTTACTCTAATAAACAATGTGTATATTAGTCAATAATCAAGATATTAAATATGTATATAAAATCTCAGTGCTACAAAGTCTAGAAAAATTATCATGAGCTTGCTGTTAATTCAGAAAACGAAACAATCATGAATGATAAAAATATGTATAGAGAAATTCTATTTTAAAAAGTATGCATTGACAACCAATTAAATGAGAAGATACTGGGAAAATCTCGTGGTTCTCTATCAAATACAGCTCATATGAGGAGTCATTTAACAAGGGACATCTGTATAAGTAAAAAAATCCACATTTTCTGCAAGTCAACAGTTTATTTGGAAATTATTAGGAAAATCAGATAAAGTATTTGCACCACAACCACTCAACAAGCAGTTTCACAATTCACATAGTTTAGAGAATAAAGGAAATTTTTCTAATGTATGTGTTAATTTATGTCATGGACCTGTAATTGAATATATTAACATCATCCTTGCTTCCAACACTCCGTAGCTTCCTCGGAGGCTATTTTTTTGTTTCTATATTTTTTCTTTCTATATTTCTTTCTATATTATATTTCTATTTTCTTTCTATATTTCTTTCTACATTTTCTTTCTAACAAATTTCTTGTTTTCATTACAAATATGGCATGTTACTTAGATTTTCATTATGAAAACAAAGATCTACAGTTCACCACTTCACATATGAAAATGTCTGAATATTCATTTTAAATAGTCTTAATTTTAAATATTAGTAAAAAAATGATGTTTTCATTAGACTTAGAAAACTAAGACAGAAATATATACCACAGAGACTTCTCAGCCATCTTTCTGGGTCAAATGTAGAGAATGCAGAAAACACTCATTATAGGAGAACAGAATACAAATACGGGAACCAGCATAGTGAAACAACCATGACTCATATTAATTGTTATCAAAACACAAATTTATTTCTGTCTGTCACAGGTTTTTAAATATTGTTCAATGAGAGAAAAATCTCCTGCCTCAAGCTAAAGACTTAGGCAAACCCATGATTTTTAAATCGCTTTCAGATAATAAAATTCTGTTGGTAAAATGAGTCATTAGTAGTTTCAATTCAGAAATTAGAAATTCTGGCCCATGGAATAGGCAGAATTTTGATCCTAATGGCTTAAGACCTGCAGCACGGATTTGCCTGCAGGCTGCAAACCCACGGGACTGGGTGTCACCCTTCAGTTTTCTTCTTTGTGCACTCACATTTTCTGAGGATGCTGCTTGTGCACCTTGTCAGGATCAAACTTGTCAAGTAAGGAACGGTTACTCGATGGGGACCGGGCATTCTGTGACCGTGATGGTTTTAACAGATCTTTTCTCTTTCTCAGTGGGCACCCAGCGCCACACCACCAGCCTCTTTCTGCAGAGATTTCTCTCCCATCTCGGCGGGCCTGTCATGCTCAGGTGCCTTTCTCCAGCTTCCTCCCACCCCCTGGTTGGCAGATATTTCCTGCCTAAGGACTAGCAGGGGCGGCAGGTCTGAGCTCAGCAGTGCACCTCAGGCCCCCAGCCAGAGTTACCAGCCCTCGTCTGGTTACTAGATTTCCCCAGTTTGTCGGATCTCCCAACATCTTAGAAGACATTTCAGGGCTCTCCAAGTAGACGCTTTGAATCTTCTTTTTATGAAACTAAGAGTCAGAAGTTAGCACATCTCCACAGACCCCTTAAAGGGAAAGTGTGACCCACAGACAGCATGGTACTTCTGCCCCAGAAATCCCTTTTCAGTCTCCTCTTACCAATTTCTTCTCTGTTTCCATTTTTTTGTTTATTTGTTTTTGTTCTTTACTACATGACAGGAACACATCTTGGGTATAATTTCCATTGTAAATCTGTGCCCGGGGGTGGGGGGGGATTTTTCACTTTCGCTTTTGTAATCTGCAATCAATGAAGCTAACCCCTTAGTAAATTCTCAGGCCTACAGGATATTATTTTTAACATCTTGTTGTAATTGTATTTTCTACACTTTTGGCTAGTTTCATAATGTCTGTGGTCTTTTTACATAGAAAATGAATAAATGGCGCAAACACTAAGTCCAGTGTGGCTGTTGCCCTGGAGGCCTTCAGAATGAAGTGAAGGAAACAGATTTGCCCCAAACCACTAGGGCCCAGATAAACGGTGATACGTAGTGAAAGTTTAAGTTCACACAGAGACCCAGGGAAAAGGTGATGTCCAGAAAGGGAAAGGGCTGGAAGGGGATTTCTAAAGCAAAAGCATAGTCATGAGTGAAGGACACATTCTAGACATAAGGGGCTGGGGATTTAGCTCAGCGGTAGAGTGCTTGCCTAGCAAGGGCAAGGCCCTGAGTTTAATCCCCACACCCACCCCAAAAAAGAAAACATTCTAGACATAAAATCATAAGTAAGTCAAATGAAATGAGGCCAGATTTTACAAGGAGAGAGAGAGACCATAAAACATTTTTGAGGAAGGAAAATGACATGATCAAATCAGAATTTTAGAAGAGTGGTTTTGGGCAACCATGAGATTAGATTAGAAGAGATTGGTGTTGAAGAAAGCAGAGCAAGGTGACTGGAGCCTGCCTAGGCCAGAAGAATGTCAGTGAATATCTAGGAGAAAGAACAAGCTTCAGACACTTGGAATTAAAAATGACCAAACTTAGAGACAATGGGATACAAGCTGGTTAATAGAGAAATAAAAATAAATCTGAGGTTTTTAATTTGGGTAACCAAGTATATGATGATACTACTAAGATAAAATATTCAAGCGGAGAAGACGAGGTATTAATACAATGTCGACAGGAAAAGCTCAGATAATTGTTAATACTCATTAACAATTCGAAGTGGAACAGTAGCCAAAGACGGATGTACAGTATCGGCCGCAATTCTGGATGGTCTAGGCCAGGGAGAGTACATACAGGGAGTGGCTGGTCCCAGTCATCTCTAACCCAGCTGCATTGCTTAATAATGACCCTTGCTAAAGCTGGGCTTTTAAAATAGAAAAATCCTATTTAGTGAATGAAATGCATGATGTAGTAAATAACAGGTACAATGACATATCTCAAAATACACTCCCAAATCCAGGCTTTGTCCTTCAGGATGGGTCTGGCTGAGAACGAATGCAATGTAGGAGACCTGTTGAAGCCTGCGATTTGCATGTTCTGTGTTCCCATATATGTTGCCTGCTTTAAAGAAAGCTAGAGGAGCTAAATTTTAAAACATTGAGTCAGTAGTTTGAAAACTGTAGCAGTTCTTCTTAACATTGATTGCTCACGTTACTTCACATTGAACTCCTCCTACACCATCATCTGTGCTGGCTTTTAATTGGTCCTTTGTCTCAAGATTGTTACATCTGAAGTTGGGAGAAGGTCTTCTTTTTCCTAATTGTCTTATTTTTTTCTTCATTTTCACTCATTACACACAAGGTATCTTGGTTCCATTTATTATTTTAGAAATTAAATATCTGGCTAATTAGGAATAATATTCTTAAGCCAGAAATGGCCAGAAGAAAGCTTTTAATTTTGCTATGGTATCATAAGACTTAACATTTGTTATATCCTTATTTACTAAGACTTACAATCTTACACAGAGCTTCAAATAATTCCTAACCCAAACACTGACCATTGCCCCCGAGGAATGGATGGGTTCATTTGACCCATCTTGTGTGTACTCACAAAAAAAGTTTCAAAAGAGACAGCATAATTCCAATATTTACAGGCCAAACAGGAAAAAAAAAAAAAAAGGAGAGGGGTGTCATCAGAAAAACTGAGCACTAACCATAGAGGATGACACTAGGAGAAAATGTCTCAGGAGCCACCGGAGTGGATACTCCATGGGGTAGGTATTTACAGTCTGCCCAAAGTGAGAAATGAGAAACTGCTGAGTTTTAGAACAGACCGCACAGTGACTCCGCAGGGCAACAGTGAGGCTGCAAATAGAATAAGGTTTCTAGGGCTGCACTTCTTCATTTTGTTTCTCTATAACCTGGGCCAGTTATATAACTCAGTCATTTGCAACAAAGTAGCTTCTGCAACCCTGAAAGGGCAATGTGAAATGTGTTCTCTGCATAGCTTTGGAAACTTTGAATATAAATGTTTTCCTCTAGAAATGCCTTTCATCTAGGGCACACAATGTTTATATAACAAAAAGCACAAATTAAAGTTTTCAAAGGGGTAAACAGGCCTTGGTAAGTACACCAAGCAGCTTCAGCTCGGTGGAATGTCAAGGTTTAAAAGAAAGTGATTAAAATACCTTTTGTTACTGATCCATTTCTTGATTTTAGAGTAAATCCTTGAACCAATCCTTCCAGCCACAAAAATGATGATGGTAATTCTTGCTTATGTCCTTGTGTTTTAGCCAATTTGATTTTGCACAGTGATTTTGATTCTCAAATGAAAATTACTGAGTTTTCTCCTTTTACATATTAGAGCAGTGGATGATGAACTGATGGATTTAACAATGTTCTGCCTCAGGGCTGGTCTGAAAAAGCACAGTAGATTTAATTTTGGTTACATAATTTATTGTGTTTTTTTCTGTTGATTTAAATGCATTATATGTTCATGCAATCATTGGTGCGTAATCACTTTTGAATTATTGTCTATTTTGACCTGACGATTCACACATACTTGCACGTAGACATACTATAAATATTCTACATTTTGGGGTGTGCCCATTCTAAAACTGAGTTAGTTTTTAAAGTTTTGGCAAGTGAGAGAAGCGTTTCTGACAACTCCAAAATGAAAGTGGAGGTGGTAGAGTCTGCAGGCTACCGTAGCTGTTATGAAGGACTCTTCCTTGCTAATTACGTGGCTCCGGGTCCCCAGGAAACAATCCTGCTTGAGTAGAGAAGGTCATTCACAGCGACAAAATTCGTGCAAAGAATCCTAAAGAAGATGGAAATTTTACCTTTGTTTGGGAAAGTTTTTCATCATTATAAATGCAAAATATATTAATTGGTAGCACATAAATTGTTGACATCCATTCTTTTTAGAACAAGGATTAAATATAAAACAAGAACAATACTTCTTCCTAACTCTCCAATCCATGTCCTGTGTCACGCCCTCTCTATGGCACAACTTCTCACCAGTCTTTTCTAGAAAGACATCAAAGTTTAATACAATCAGTTTCCTAGAGAGGAAGCACTTATAACATGATATAAGTAAAAGGAGTAAACATAAAAGGTAATCTGTTTGGGTCATTTAAAAATACACTAGAAGGGAAATATATGTGTATATATATATATATATATATATATATATATATATATATATATATTTTTTTTTTTTTAGTAGAGGGGGTGGGGATTTAGCTTAAGTGGTAGAGCACTTGCCTAACAAGCACAAGGCCCTGAGTTTGATCCCCAACACCCTCAAAAAACAAAAGAAAAAAGAAAAAAACAAAAACAGAAACTAGAAAAATAGATTAAAATCACTAACTGTGATGCAGCACAATTTATGAAACAAGCTGAGACAAATCGCGGTTGCCAAGTATCTCAGTCACAGGACGGTATCATTCACAGGTGATCTGTTTTCTTAATTAAGCCAATGGCAAAAGCTGTCTTCAGAGTACCATGAAGCCTAAAAGAAACCTAGAAACAACCATTTCTCACTTGCTAACATTTTTTAAAAACTTACTAAATAATGATCCTAACTTTATCAGAAAGGAAATTACCAATTGCTTTTTTCAAATAAGTATATATTTCCTGACCAGATAACATATTGTCTCCATCAGACAGATACCATTCTGGTTGTATTCTCCCCAGATATGAAGAGTGCTTGTCTGTAAAGAGAGAACCACATATATGTTACAGAGAATGATTGGTGGGTGTCACAGATCGATCTTTTCCTTCAACATCATCCCCTTGGAAATGCATCCAAGAAAAAAATGATCTCTTACATAATCAATAGCTCTAAACTGACAGTAACCAATCTTCATAAATATAATTGCTTCTTGGGATAGCCTCTTGCTTTGTACGTTATTTTCAGCAATCTATATGCAGACTCGTAAGGGTAAATTATGGCCCTCTTTGCTTATTATATACTTAAGGGAATCAAAGTTTATTGCTTTTAAAATATGCCTTACATGCTTTGGTACTTGCCTCTCTTAATCTTCACAATAACTCCATGAGGTAAATGTCATTAGCTTCATTTCACGTTAAGAAAATGAAGGCTGATGAGGCTAAATAACTTGTCCGTGACTGCACAGACAATAAATGGCTGAGCAGTGAATGACACTAATCTCTGATTGAAAAAGCCATCTAAACAGTACCGTGTCTCAGGACGGGCATTCACTTTTTATAATAAAAAATATACTATGCTTTGCTGTTACATTTTTATTAAAATAAGACACAACCTAATCTTTCTCTTTATAAAAATTTTAGTTTATTAGGACACATGTGTAGTACATACTATTTGTATTCCTTGAGGGAAGTCAGTACATGTACATAACTCATATTAATTGTTTTTTCAGCCCTTTTCCCTTCCCTCTTTCGCTCTACCTACCCATCCTTTGATCACCTTCCTTTTTTTTCTTTTTTGTACATGTTGGCAATACATGATGTTTACATTCCTTGTGGAAAGTAGGTAATACATGTAAGAGTCTTCTCATTGAGCTACATCCCCAGTGTTTTTTTTTTTTTTTAATTTTGAGACAGTGTTTCACTAAGTCAATAAAGCACCCAAACTGGGCTGAAACTTTTGAGCCTCCTGCCTCACCCTCTCAGAGTGCTGGGATTACATGCACTACCACACCCAGCTCCATCCAAACAGAAAAGGAGAAACGGTGTTGTAGAATATAAAGAACGTGGGTTTTTTCACCCTGGCCTTACTGCTCATGAGTTGTACAACTGGGTGATCCACTTTCTCTGCTCCCATTTCCACACCTGTAAGATGGAGACTGCAAAGTAGTCTAAAAATTAAAAATGAGTGAATAACGCATGATTGTTAGGAATTTTGAATAAAATAATATGCAGATATATTTGGTAGAGTATTTGATACTCACTAAATACTAAATTTCCTGCTGTTCTGCTTTTTACATTTAAAAGAATAATATTTAATAAAATATCACATGTAATTTTACCAAAAGAATATATTGTACATATTCTTTTGCTTTGTATGTTCCTTCAAACCTCTTTCAATTCAACAACTATAGATTTGCGTTGTTCTTTTATGACTTCACCATTCCGTTTTGTGAAGACACTATAACTTATTTAATTATCTGTATTTGAACACTTGGTTTATTTTCAGATTTTCACTACTATGAGTGGTTTTGTTTTCTCACATTTCTGCACAGATTTTAATTATTTCCTTAATGAAAATTCCTGGGTGTGAAATTGATGAGTCGAAGGGTATGTAGATTTATAAGAGGTTTTTATAGCCCATATAAATATGGTCAAATTATTTCTATAAACCATGTGCTAGTTTTATTGCCAAAGAAAAGATCTTCCCCACTTCATTTTTTTCTTGCCAACTTTTTATATATACATTTAATTTTGAATTCAAATGCATCTGATAACAACACGTGAAATATTTTTAAATCTCAAGAAACAAGTTTAAAACAACCATTAAGCAACCATGTTAAAACAATTTAGATCATGAGTTTGCAAAATTATTCTGTAAAGAGACAGATGGTACAACTTTTTAGATTTTGTTTGCCACACCCCATCTACTCGTCTCAGCTATCCAAACATATAAGTAGCAATGGATAACATAAATAAACAAGTTTGGCTGTATTCAAATAACAATTCCTACACAGACACTGAAATCCAAATTTCATGTACTTTTTACATCTCAATTTTTTTTCTTCTTTTGATTTTTTTCTTTCGTTTTAAAATGTAGACGTCCTTATTAGCCCCTAGAGACAAAGGAACGTCTTTACCCCAGGTTGCAATGGGCTGACCTCTGATTTGGACGGGTATAATGAGATCCCCGTCATGTGGTACAGGTTCCCTGATTTCTACCCTCATCGACAGAGGAGGTGACAGAATAGGTAGAGAGGTCTGCATTGAGTGGTGCCATTTAATCGAAGGAAAGAGTTACAAATTTCAATGATCCAATGTGGCTTCAGATCTTGTCTTCTAATTTGATACCCGTATGAACTTTAAAGAATTAGCCTCTTTGAACTTCAGTTTTTTTCTTAACAATAACGAAGCTACCATGATCCATATGGCTTTCCTAGTTTATATGGAAGTAGTTAACCAACATTCTTCAGTATTCTAGAAAATTCATCTATGAGAGGCTGCACTTGGGTATTGGACATATGTGTGAAAATGCACAGCCAACAGATATTTATTCTTCAGCACTGTTGTGTTGCCTTCCTTACAATTCGCCTGATACTCTGGTACTTTGTGGTAATTATTCTTTGCATTTGTCTGGTAATTTTAGATTTACTAAATATTTTCAATGTTTTATTTATTTGGTTCTTAAAATAATCCTGGAGGGTATATATTTTGCCACATTTTATAGAGGGAAAACTGATACAAAGTCATTTGCCAAGATCGTACAAAATATGGTCCCTTAACAAAAGAGCCATGAGTGGACCAAGGGTCTTCTCACTGCTAGTTTGTGGTTTTATTTTTTTCTACACTCACATGATATTCTCATATTTGAAAAGACCAGACAGCCGCCTCTTGTGCTTTCCCTTGTTGTGGGGCCGCCACTCGTGGTAGGATGCACACCATGAGATGCAGGATGAGTCTACTCCTTCTCCACGCCCGCTGCTGCTGTGAAGAGTCAGGGTTTACAACACGACTTTCGCACTTCCTGCTCCATCCCAGCCTCTCTAGCCACCACAGACTCTGAGTCAAAGGCAGTGGACCTGGGCGGGGCAATCTGGAGGCCAAGAGACAGAGAGGAGCGGGCGCAAAGTGGAGCTGACACACAGGGATCCGGAGGTTTGGGCCAGAACTGTGGCTGTGGCCCTTGCTGCACACAGCTCCGTGGCAGCGGGCTGAGGCGCAGTCTGTGAGCCTGCTCTCCTCGCGAAGCTGCCCCTCCATTCAACTAGTCTGAATGAGTGCTTCTTTCTTTGAAATAAATCAGCTCCACAGAAAACACCTTGGCTGATCCATTAAACATTATTTTTTATGCAATGTGTAAAAGCCTGTACAGGTTCATAGGATTTGGAGAAGGAATATTAGAATAATATACTCACACATAAGATTGTGAAAATAATAGTGAAATAAATTGGTAAGAACTGAAATCAAAAGCTACATACCTATATAAGTACTGAGCACATTTAAAAATATGGTTAAAATGAATGAACAATGCATGATTGTTGGGAATTTTAAATAAAGTGATGTACAAATTTATCCAACAGGGTTTTGAATTACTTCTCATAGGACTTACAGAACATTAACTCTTGTGAACTATGAGATTTATTTGGGTTCTAAACAGCATTTGTATTAGTATGTGTTTGTGATACATAATAATTTCATTAATCCTGGGGAATTGGTACATACATAACACACCTGTTTTTATGCTCTTCCCTTCTCCCTCCTTCTCTCGATCATTTTTTTCATCTCCATAGACTCTACCCCCCTGTTTCCTGTCACTCTCTTTTATTTTGCTCTTTCAATTATTTATACATTGGGTTTCTCAGAAAAACCAAGCGATATTTAATCTCATGGATAGATTTATTTCTCTTACCAGAATGCTCCCAGGATCCATCCACTGTCCTACAAATGCCTCAAATTTATGCTTATTTATGGCTGGAGATAAATATCACATTTTCTTTATCTAGTCATCTGTTGATGGGTATATAGGCCGCTTCTATAATGTTGCTCTTGTGATTTGTGCTCCTATACACATGGCAGTGACAGTATCACTGTAATACAATGATTGACAACTTTAACTCTTTGGGGCAGATGCCCAGAAGAGGTGTAGCTATATCAACTGGAATTTCTATTTTTAGTTTGTTGAGGTATCGCCATACTTATTTCCATAGCGGTTCCCACCAAAAATATAAAAGGGTTGCTTTTTCCTTACAAGCTGGCCAGCATTGATTTTGAGTCCTTGATGAAAGCCATTCTTAACAGAGTAAGATAGAATGTTAGTGTTTTGATTTACATTTCTCAAATAATCAAAGATGCTGAATATTTTTTCATGTATTTATCGGCCATTTGTGCTCTTTATTTTAAGAAGTACCTATTCAAGTGCCCATTTTTTGGTTGGGCCTTTTATGTTTTGGAAGTTTGTTTTGTTTTGTTTTGTTTTGTTTTGTTTTGTTTGAGACAAGATCTCACTATGTAGTCCAGGCTGGCCTCGAACTCACAGCAATCCTCCTGCCTCAGCCTCCCAAGTGCTAGGATTATAGGCACATGCCACCATGTCCAGCTTTTTTGGTGGTCTTTATATACTCTAAGTAGTTCTCTGTCAAAGGAGTAGCTGGCAAAATTCTTCCCATTCTGTAGGTTGTCTCTTCATATTGTTGGCTGTTTCCTCTGTTGTGGAGCTTTTTAATTTGATACGATCCCATTTGTTGATTACTGGTATTATTTCTCATGCAATTGTGGTTCCATTTAGAAAGTCTTTGCCTATGCTTATGTCTTCAAGAGTTTTACCAATTTTTTCTTTCAGCAGATTGAATGTTTCTGTTTTTTATATCTAGGTCTTTGATTCATTTTGATTTATTTTAGTGTAGGGTGAGAAATACAGATCTAGATTAATTCCTTTCCACATGCATGACTAGCTTTCCCCAGCATCATTTGTGAAAGACATTATCTTTTCTCCAACATATTCTTGGCCCTTTAGTCAAAAATGAGATGCCTTGGGTTGTTTCTGAATCCTCTGTTTTATTCCACTGATCCACATGTCAGTTTTTGTGCCAGTACCATGCCGGTTTTTATTATTGTAACATTGCAATATAACTCAAAATCCAGGATTATGATGCTTTGCTCTTGTTGCTCAGGATTGCTTTGGGTATTCTCGGTCTCTTCTGCTTCCGTATAAATTTTAGAATTGATTTTTCTAGTTCTGTGAAAAATGCTGCTATTGCTATCATTTTTATTAGAATTGCATTAAATCTATATATCATTTTTGGCAATGTGGCAATTTTGACAATATTGTCTCCGCCTATCCAACAACAGGGCATGTCTTTCTATTTTCCAATGTCCTCTCCAATCTCTCTTTTCAGAGTACTGTACTTTTCCTTAGAGAGGTCTTTCACTTCCTTCGTTAGCTTAATTCCTATGCATTTAGTTTTTTTAAGATACTGTATTAAATGGGATTGTTTTCCTGAGTTTGTTGGTGTACAGTACAGAAATGCTACTGTTTTTGTGTGTTGATTTTGGATCCTGCCACTATGCTGAATTCGTTCATTAATTCTGCGAGTCTTCTGATGGAGTTGTTTGGATCTTCTGTGTAAAGCATCGTGTCATCTGCAAGTAACGATAGCTTGACTTCTTCCTTTCCTCTTTGAATCCCTTTTATGTCTTTCTCTTGCACGACTGGTCTGGCTAAAGTTTTGAGTATTTTATTGAACAGGGGCAGTGAAACTGGACATCCTTGTCTCATTCCTGATTTTAAAGGGAAAGTCTCCAGTTTTTCCTCATTTAGTATGAGGTTGGTAGTCAGACAAACCATGAAACTTATTTTGTAGATCAAATGCTAGATGGTAGGAATGAGTAAAGTGTGTGTCCTTGCGGGATATTTTTTCTGCTCTTCCTGTTGGTACCATTCCACTTTCTCAGCTTACTTTTTAAGTACAAGAGTTATAATTGGTTTTCTTTTTCAGTCTTTCATGTAGGTACCTTTTCTATACTAAAATAATAAAAACTAAATCACTGTTATTTTGTTCCTTTAATACATTCAGCTTTTACCTTTGGGCTTGGCTACTTACCTGCTTTTTTGTACTGTACATTTATTTCGAATTCAGTTGGGTTAGGATACAATGGTTCTTCATCTGCTTGCACAATAAATCTCCTAAACACATTGACAAATATATTGAGAAGCTTGACCCTCCCACCGAAGGTTCCAGTTAATCAGTGATGCTACTTGGGTATTAATATTTTCAAAATTCCTCTGAAATCACCAGAACTGAGAACCATTAATTTCAGGAAACCAGCCCAACCCATTCCGGAATCTCAGTCAATCAGCACTAGGATCAATAAATGTGTGGTTTATTTCTTATTTATTTATTTTTTTTTTTTGGTGGTGCCGGGGATCGAACTCAGGCCCTTGTGCTTGCAAGGCAAGCACTCTAATCACTGAGCTAAATCCCCAGCCCCTTGTGTGGTTTATTTCTTAATCAGATAAAGAGATATTGATCCAGGTTCTCAACACTTTGGGCCAGGAAACAAGAGATAAGTAGATATACCTATACTTTAGAGGTATGGGATTTGATAATATCAATAGGAACAACCACTCTGAAGGTAAAGAAAAACTGAAGTATTTCAAAACTTAAAATTGACTTGTGTTATTAAGGTTCTTAATTATAATTCGCCTCACTACTGTCACCCTCTTAATGCTGGGTACCCCTGTATATGTCTTTGCTTTTCTCAACAGTTACTGTCTGTCAAAAGCGAATACCGGGAGGTGTCAGGATTTGAGGATATGATAAAGCAAGCTGCAAAAGCTTCTGCAGGTCAGATCCCACCTTTAGGGAAGAAGTGTCTGTCGCCCACGCTGACACTGTTGGGTTGTCCAGAAGAAAATCTCCACGTGCAATTTGAGGTGCAAGAAAAAAAATCGAGTCTTTTTCCCTGTAAGACATTGAAAGCGCTCGCTCTCTGGTGGGGGCAGTCAGGCTGGGCTCTGTGCTGAGAGCTGCGACAGACCGGCGGCCACGTGAGAAGGCGCATGCGCTGGAGAACACGCAGGGCCAGCGGACCTGTGCAGCGGAAGTGTTACAGCCCACTGCCTCCCCCTAACAATTTCCTAAGGCCGCCTGAGCTTGGCTGGTTAGCTTTAGCTTCGCCCGTGAAAGTACTTCTGCAATTCTAGCCAGTCACGCACACACAAATCTTTCATGACTAGAAAATGTTAATAGAGTACATCGGTGCACACACTGCATTTGCACATTTAAAAAGATATACTTTCTAAAATAATTGTATGTTTTATAGAGTAGTCCTTGTGCAAAAGTAGCTTAGACCGTAGGAAACTTCAGTCTCATCATTCCTGTGTAAAGCAAGTTTTAAAAAATTTTTTCCAGATGTTTTGAAAAAAATTAAATTGAAGTGTAGTTTTCTAAGGGAATATTCAGTATTTATAGTTTAATAAAATGAACTTGCCATTATCACACATTATATGAGTGAAAAACTTACACATCTTCGTCATCATAATATAACTGTGTGCCTAATAAAGCCAAAGATTAAAAACATTTCAAGCTCTACAGCGTTAATTAAAAATGAATAATAGTTTAGCAAATATGGTTCCAAGCATTGTGAAACTTTCATACAATTTAAACACCACAACAGTATAATTGTTTACAAAACATGAAACAATTTAAATGGGCTTTAAGAGATTGAGTCAGCCTGAGGCACAATACACACATTTCCTTTGTCTTCTTAAATCTCTACAGAGGAAAAGGATTTTGTACTCCTGAAACATTACTATTAAGACGATTTACAAGACTCAGAGAGCTGGGAGGGATTCTTGCGTTGAAGCCATTAAATTTAAAGTTAATGCATAGATATGACTTATTCCAGGACTGCTGTTCATTTTTAATGATTTCAGATAAGTGGTTTCTAAACAGTGTCAGGAACTAGCATGATGCCGAGTGCTTCAGGAATGTGTTGACTAACAAGCCCTAACAAGATGTCAACTGGGAAAACAAAATTAAACTTAAGTGCTGCATCCGTCTTCTCTAAATAACTACGAGAGTTATATAACATGGGCTCTGACACTTACCTGCACTATCCATCTTCACTCTGTGTAGGGAGCAGTGTGGATTCAACACTAAATCAAAAAGAAAAAGAAGACCACGCTATGAAAGAGTTCATTTGAGAGGCCAAACTATTATTTTACAGTGTCAAAAGAATAACACTAATAATTTAGGTGGAAAGGCGCTGCTTAAAATGATTTAAGTTATACTGTGATTATTTTAAAGCCTGCCTGAGAATTATTTGGCAGTTTTCCTTATTGAGAGTCAGGGTGTGTGTTGCTTCTACTTCTGAAGCCACCTAGTGACTCGCTTAAAACCAATAGACTATGGCAGAAACGTTACATGTTTTTGAGGCTGGGTTGTAAAGGACTATACAGCGTCTACCAGGACCTCTTGGGATGCCCAGTGTGAGACTGACTCTCAGGAAAGCACGTACATATATCCATTTCAGGGGACAACCCAGTTGAGTGCCCATCTGTCCCCCGGAAGGAACAGTCAGCCCTGTGAATGAGCCGTCTTGGGCACATACCCATTTGCTCTTCAAACAACAGTCCCGACCACAACTTATTGTTGCAGCATGAGACTCTAAATGAGAGCTGTCCTGCCCGACTCCCAAATTCCTGACTCACAAACCACGAGCATCATAAAATGGTTGTTTTATGCTTTAAAAATTTAGCATAGGGCTGGGGATTTGGCTCAGTGGTTAGAGTGTTTGCCTTGCAAACACAAGGCCCTGAGTTCGATCCCCAGCACCAAAAAAAAAAAAAAATTAGCATAATCTTCAGTTATGCAATAGTAGTATCCAGAAAATATTTTGACTCATTGATTGTCACAATAACCTTATGAAATGGCTATACTTAGTCTCGTTTTTCAGATGATAAAAGTGACTCCAAAGTATTCCCAACACTTCGGTGTTTATGAGAAGCAATGCTGGTTTTTGGACCCAAGTGATTCAACTCCAGAGTCATTGTTCTTAAGTACCCTGAAATGAGTATTATCATCCCCGAGCTTCTATGTGCCAGTGCAGATCCTCTTGCCCTCTCATCCATCACTGGCATCAGTGACATTTCCCAGCTCGAGGCTTCTCTGCAAAGACCAAGACTGTGTGGACTTTTGCCAAATTCACCTTGCCTAGTGCCTCTGCCACAAACCTTGGAGTAGCGATCCAGAAATTGCTTACCAATGCTGAGGCGTGAGATGCTGCAGACACTCTGGAAGCCCACACACAGGTGTGCAGGGCCGTGGAGGAACTAACACCCCATAAGGCAAACCTAACTTCCAAACTTCTCCTTTCCCTCTTTAGGCACATTCTTCTAAGAAGTGGGTCTTAAAAGACAGTCTCCACATCAAGCGGTCCTTTGCATTACCAAGCCCAGTACTAACTGGTCCTGCACCACTCTGTTCTCTGGGCCTCTATCCTCACCTCTATTTTGTTTCACTCTTACTCACTCCCTTCTAACAAGTAACACACAAGCCAATGTTTTGAGCTCTTGTCTTCTGAGAAGCTGGGACCAAGATAATATCCAAATATGTAATTATATATATATATATATACAACATAGCATTGTTTTGCGTATTTTAAACTTTAAAAATAAATAGCAATGTGGGGCTGGGGATTTAGTACAGTGGTTAGAGTGCTTGCCTTACAAGCACAAGGCCCTGAGTTTGATCCCCAGCACCAAAAATAAATAAATAAATAAATAAATAAATAGCATTTTATCATGAGATCATTCTGTGTGTTGTTATGCTCACTCAATAGTACATTATAAAAATTATCCTGGGCTAATATATGGCGCTCTAATTCACATGTGTTGAATGTTAGATATTATTCATTGTATGAATGTTGTAGATAATTTTCAATTTTCCCATGAATGAATAGGTATAGGATCTTTAGAATCATTCCTAAAATGTTAGTGTGATGAATGATTATTGTTCTTATCTTTTTATGCATATATATGGCAAGTCCTCCAGGCTCTACAAAGGAAATTATTAGACTGAAGTAAGCACACATTTCAATTTTATTAAATATTGCTAAATTTGTTTGCAAGTCATTTTATAAATTAAGTCTTCAGGAATTACATATACTACATATTCTTAACACAACTAGATGTTGTGAGAATTTTCAAGATGCTAAATTTTACGGAATTCAAAAAAAATCGTTTTGATTTGCATCTTCAAGCTTATTAATAAAACTGAGCATATTGATTATTGAGCTTTTTGTTAGGATATGAACTCATTCTCAATTTTTAATTTTTCTTTCCTTTATAATAATTCTTAATATATTCTAGATCCTAATTCTTTGTTGATTAAATGCATTGCAAATATATTTTTCTCAGCTTAGGAGATATACTTTCATTTTGTATGATCTTTCATTGTATAGAATGTTTAATGTTAAAATTATTTTTTTAGAAATCTTTAATATTTTCAATCTTTTATGAGAAAGACTCAAAGAATCTATAGGAGACAGGCAATGAAAAACATTTCTTTTTTAAGGGTTTTACTTTTTATATTTAGCTCTTTAACCTATCTCAAATTTATTTTTTTGATAGGGTTTTAGAATCTCAATTGACTCCATTCTCAATAGAGACAACATACCCCTCTGTGTCATGTGATTTCCTTATATTTCATTATTGGATGTTTCATCCTATTTTATTAGTTAATATTTCAATCCCCATATCAATCACATTGTCTTAATTACTATACAGGGTTATGTAGAATACAAGTACACCTAAACTATAGTGTATTAGTATAAGTATGTACAATCCCCAACCATTTCCTTCTTTTTCATATTTATCTTGGCTAGTCTTAGCTTTCTGCTATTTTATATGAACTTCAGAAATACCTATTTAAGATTGTATGAAAAATCTTGAAATAAGATTGGATTCAAAGAATAAATAAGTGTCTATTAAAATGAGTCTTCCTACCATGAACATAGTATCTTTGCAAGTCAAACAATTTGTTACACTGCATTTTTCACACAGAGGTCCTAAGTAGTTTTTTGTTGGATTTATTTCTGGATACCTAAGAAACTCTCTTTCTATTCTTTAGGCTGAACACATATAAGCCTTAAAAGGAATAAATATGATATATTCAGAGAGTTATAAACTCTATAAGCTAAAAAACAGAAGAATGTGCTAAAACAACTCTGAAAGGGACAACTCTTTTAGACAGGTTAATAAACAGTCTTCTAAGAGAAGGTTCCATTTGAGCTAGTACCCAACCACATGAAGATATGGAGGGGAAAACGACATCCTCGAAGGACCAATATATTTAGAGCAAAGTGGAGCAGGAAGTGCTAAATAAAATGAAATCAGATCTTGGCAAGCCCACAAACTGTAGTAAGGAGCTTCCACGAGTGTAGGCCATGGGGTTGAAGCTTTGTTCTGGCCACTCAGAGACCACTGGGGCTGTGCGCTTTGGGCAGATCAGCTGTTTGGGCCGAGGATGCCCAAGACACATGGGGTATATTCACTTCCACATTGTGGGAGTGATCGTTCCTTTCAGTCTCCAGAACTACAGCATCAACGTAATTATCATCCACTTCTGATCAATGGACACATGACATGGCAGGCACACTTCACCTTCTGCCCAATGGATTGCCACTAAGTAATGGAGGGCTCTATTCCAAAACTTTTATTATTAATTATGAGTGCTTATGTTAGTGCTAGCTCTCATACACTTATACAGCATTGTAGATTCTGCTTACTGCAAGCATCTTTTGCAAAACTCAGCCAGACTCCTCCTCTGCCTACCTTATCTGCCAAGAATGTTTATTTTTGTATTCATCTGGCATTTTGGCATCTGGTCACTATCAAAATACGCACTTCCATTATAAAGAAAATAACCTTCATGGGTGACTTAGATTTAGTTACATCTGTCTGTATCCTGTGGTTTCCTTTCACATGTTTCCTAAGATTTAGTCACCTGTCAACTCTTCTGGCCAAGGCCACCCCATCATTGTGTACCATCTCTGGAAAATCTCTGCATCCGGTCCAGTGTCTCACACTGAGATGAAAATGATGCTCAGTGATTCAGAGGGAGGAGGTTCACTGACTAGGGTTGTGCAATTCACTGGATGAGCTGGTTCTTGATTTTATCCCAATGGTGTGCACTTAAATTGAAATGCGAAACGTTTAGAGGAGGCAGGTTTCTTTCCAAAGGATTAAAAAAAAAGTTTAGGGGTTTTGGTGAGTGTATGAAGAGTAAACCATAATGGTAATATTGATTCTCCCTTAAAATGTTACTTTGAAAACTGATCTTGACACTTCTTATTATAGGCTGCTTCTACCTTCAGATGACTCATTGCCTGAAGAGGATTCCGGAATGGAAAGGGACATTAGCTCTTTTACACCCCTACTATTAAAAGCATAATTCCTTTCTGTGCCCTTGAGCAGCTTCCATTTGCCTGATTCATGGTACCCCCAATCCTCACAACCACATAATGCTCAGCATTGAAATAGAGTTGGGACAGTGCTTGGAAGCCAGTTCTCCTGGTTTACTTATTTGCTGTGTAACCTCAAGTAAGTTATATAACCTGTCCATATCTCAGTTTCCTCCTTTTTAAAATGTAGGTTTTCTTTCAATTGGTTGATGCACTGAAAACAAACCTGGACCCGTAAAAAGTATTAAATGTACTCTATTATTAATATTCTTTCTAACAAATGCCCTACTCCTCCCCCATCAACTATCATTTTTAGACAATAACCTTACCAATTACTTCACAGCTCCTGTAGGCCAGCAAGGACAAATTCTCATATATTCTCTTTTTTTTCCTGCAGTGCTGAGGATCAAACTCAGGGCCTTGTGCTTGCTAAGCAAGCACCCCTACCACTGAGCTAAATCCGCAGTCCCACATTTATTCTCTTTTGCTGCTAACTTAGCCTCTACTATTCCTTTTAGTCTCCAACCATAGGAATTATTTCTCCATCCAAGAATGACCAATGCAACTGTTTGCCAGGACTGTGTGCTTTCCGGTGTAACTTCAGGATACTCCCCAGCCGTGCCTAAGGCTGCAGTGTTTACCCGAGATAAAAATTTGTGGATTACAATGCTAACCTTATCGCTAAAGTTTGCCACAAAATATCTCACTTTTATTGTTATTTTAGCATCGCTCTAGTATACTGATAGTCTTTGGAAACAAAAGACATCACTCCAAGGACAGTTTTCATAATTTATTTTCACTTTGGAAAGAGTCATATTTACTTCAGCCCTAAAGAGTGTCTATTTATGTAAAATTAAATGAACAGTGGCAGTGAGCCGCATTTTTTTTCCAAAGGGGAAGTGTTAAGAGTCTTGTTCACTATTTAACTCTTCTCCCAAAAATCCTCAGTGTTTCTTACCTTACTGACTTCTTAATCCTGGCCTGTAAGTATGGCATCTTTTTTTAATCCCATGTTATACCTGTCTTACAAGATAGTTTGACAATATCTTACAAAATGAATCATAGTCCTACCATACAATACAGATATCATGATTCTACATACTTAACCAAATGAATTGAAAATTTAATATCCACACAAAACCCTGCACATGAATATTTGTAGCAGTTTTATTCATAGTTGTCATAAACTGTAAGCATCCAAGATGTGCTTCAATAGGTGAACAGATAAATGAAAAGTGATACGTCCCATAGAGTGAAACGTTAATTCACAAATAAAAAGAAATGAGCTATTGAGCTGCTAAAAAAATACGGAGGAAGGTTAAATGGACACTGCTAAGTGAAAAAGCCTATGTGAAGAACTACATAGTGTACTACACATGATAGTAAACATCGGATATTCTGGAGAGGGCAAAACTCTTGAGACAGTGAAAAGATCATTGGATGCCGAGGGTAGGGGAAGAGAGGGAAAGAGGGATGAATAGATTGGGTACTGAGGAATTTTAGGGCAGTAAAAATATTCTGTATGATACCATACTGATAAATACATGACATTATTTGGCAAAATCCATAGAATTGTAAAACACTATAAACCTTAACGTAAACTCTGAACTGTAGTTAATAATGTATTATGTTGTTTCATCAATAACAGTAAACGTATCACACCAATGAAAAACGTTAATAATAGGAGAAACTGTAGAGTAGGGGAGACAGGCTGTATGGGAACTCCATTTCATCTGTTGAGTTTTTCTGTAAACCTATAACTGCTCTAAGAAATAAAATCTATTACTATTTTTTAATGCCTGAAGATTTATATAAATCACTTCGTAGCAGCACCCAGAGGAAGATTTTGTTGAATAATTAGGAGAAGGTACGTGCATGTGTGTGTGTGTGTGTATGTGTGTGTGTGTGTGTGTACATCAAGGGGGTGGAAATGCTGGGGAGCATGTTAGAATTCTACACACCCCAGTATCCTATCCTACACTCAACAACATCCTTTATAATAATAGACTAAACTGATGTCCCCAATACATTTATCTTTCCACGTATTTGCCTGGATTTCATCTACTTCCATGGCTTTAGCTTTCTTTCTTTCTTACAATTTTTTTTGGGGGGAGCAGGGTCTTGCTAAGTCATTACCTTAAATTGCCAGACTGGGCTCAAACTTACCATCCTTGTACCTCAGCTTCTTCCTGCCCACTTGGCCATCAAGTCTTACCAACTCTACTTCCTCATCATCATTCACACCCACATCCTGTTTGTACTCTACTACAATGACCTTGATTCAGGATCTCATGGAGTATTTCTCTAGTCTCTAGAGCGGTGTTCCTATCTATAGCTCTTGCCTGTTTTAAACAACCTCTTTATTCCTGTCATGTGAGTCACACTGAAATGAAATCATGCTTGTTAGAAGCTTCCTATCCAAGCTTCTTAGCTCATCTTTCCCAAAGCTTTTCTCTACTTGGTTCCTGTCCGTGTTTTCTGTCTTGTTCTTTTGCTCATAACTGAGCACATGTTCATGTTTCCCACAGAACTTTCCTCTTTATACATGTCTTATTCCTTCAGCATTATGAGTTCCTTATGAGCAAGAGTCACGTAACACACACTTCATAAATGTGCATGGAAGATTGTATTTAGACTGTCTTTTCTGTTTTGAAATCCATTGTTAAATTTCATATTAAAAGATGACTTCAAGAAAGTAAACAAAAAGTTTATTGTAATAGCAGAAAATATGACTATGTACCATAGTTACATTTATCTGGATGAGACTCGATGTTGTTAATTATGCAGGGAAAATTGTTTTCTACCCTTTAAGATAGAGGCCTGCGGTCTGATTTTTCATTTCACGGAATACACCAGTATCTGTTCGAAAGGTGCATGACTATATTTGTTTTGATTGACTGCAGACAGACAGATCCACAGCTTTGGTTTCCTAATCAGACCTCTTCGCCCCACCTCACCATACCCCTCCTTGTTTTACTGCTGGGCAATACATGTCAGAGGAATCCACCTATAAATTAAGGAAGATGTCTGGGGTCACTGAAGCGAGCAGGATCGCCTCAGCACATTTACTGGACTGTAATAAAACACATGTCCCCATGGCGTCGTTCAAATGTTCTTCTTCACTTTGCAGTTAATTGATACCCACAACTGGTTGGTCTGGGGTCTTCGAGTTCCTGCTCTGGCAAAACAAGCAAGGTTAACTTCCGCGGTTACCATTTTTAAAACAAATTCTCACTCCAGAAGACTTTGAAGCCCCCTCCCACTTGCCTCGCTGTCTTCGCTTCCTGGCTTGCACGGCTAACGGTCCCACGCGCCCCTCCTGCTAATCCCCGCGGGGCCCTCCTGACCTCCTTGGCGGAGGTGCGAATGATGCCAAGGTAGCGCCTCCTGCCCAGGCGCTGCCAGTTCTTCAGCTGCAGAGCTTGGGGAGCAGGACGGGGACACTCCTGGGTGCAGCTCGCAGGCGGACGCCGGGTCCCGGGTGCCCCAGAGGCCGCGCAGGGCACAGGCGTGCGCGCGCCGCCGCCGCGCCTCCCGGCCGGCCGCGGGCGGGTCGCTGTCCGCAGCGGCGGTGCTGACGGCGCGGCGCTGTCCGCCGTGGGTGGTGCTGAAAGCGCGCAGCGCGCGCGGGGCCGCGGCCGACGGCTCCTCGGAGCGCGCCCCGGCCCGCCACGCGGCGCCCGCAGCCCGCCCCTGCTCGCGCAGCCATGTTCCCCGCGCGGGGAGGGCCGGGGGAAGGGGAGCGAGACGGCGGAGCGGGGCGGAGAGAGCCGGCCCTGCCCGGGGGAAGGAGGGGATGAGAGCCGGGGGCAGCCGCGCGAGGAGCCCGCGCCGGGTCCTGCGGGCGGACTCCCGGGAGCCACCATCATGGTGAAGAGGAAGAGCTCCGAGGGCCAGGAGCAGGACGGCGGCCGCGGCATCCCGCTGCCCATCCAGACCTTCCTGTGGCGCCAAACCAGGTGAGGGGCGCAGGGGTGCGCGCCGCGGGCCGCCCGGGCCGGGCCGCTCCGGGTCGCCGGGTCGCCGCCGCCGCCGCCGCCGCCGCCGCTGCGAGGCCGCGCTGCAGCCCGGAGCTGCCTGTCGGGGGCTGGAAAACAAGCCCCCTGCCTCCGCTGCCCAACACGCATTTGAAAAAATATTCCAGTGAAGTTTGACGACAAGCAGATTGGCAGTTTTGGAATAAATAGAGACATTATTTAGGGGGTGGAGGGGGCAGAGTGCCTGGGGAGGGGGCGGGGAGCAGGGGAAGATAATTAGGACCGGTCGGGCTCCTTCGTGCGTCCGGCTCCCTCTCCATCTCCTGCTGCGATTCCAGCCCGGTGACCTGTTGTTTTTCCAGCTCCTGTTTGGCGAATATCTGCTGTGCCCACTTGTTAACCATTTTTGCTCAGATTCGACCAGGATAATCTCTCTAGTTAAAGCTCCTGAGGAGGATTTTTGATAAGGGATTTATTCTCCCGGACAGGCCTGAAACCTATTGCAATAAACGGTGAAGAAGGTTTCCTTATTATTATTATTATTTCACAGATGTATCAGAGAAGAGATGAGATTCTGGAAATCACGATCCACAGCCTTGTTCCTTTTCAGTTTTTCTTATGGCCGTTTACAGGAGCGATGCACCACTTCTGACCACTGGTGATTTAGAATCAGGTTAGGTAAAAGTCTTCAGAATAAGAGTGGATACGGACGATTAGAGAGAGCCACATCTTTTTCGTGTATGTAATTACACGTGTAAAAGCAAATGTCGTCAGCTGTTCCACACCTGCTCATTAACAAGCAATAAAGACGCTTAAAATTTAAGTGGCATAGCAACACTTTTTTTTATTGAAAAATAAGGATGCTTTAAAAGTAATTTTGCTCACGTTTGTAACAAGTATTTCTTATTAATTTCAGTGCTTTTTTGAGGCCTAAATTGGGGAAGCAATATGAAGCTTCTTGTGTGGTATGTGTTTTTTACCCTTTAATGATCATTTCCGTATTCTATGTTGTAACTTGAATCCAAAGCAAGACTAAATCATACTGACTGTACATATTAATTCACTTGGCAAATATTATTGAGCGCCTACCATGTGCCATACACAATTATAGTCCTTGAATAGAGCAAAGAAGAAACACACATATAGTGTTTACATTCTAGTAAGAGATACACAGGCCACAAACAAATAGGTAAGTAAAATACATAATGAGCCAGGTGGTAATAAGCGCTGTGTAGAAAAATTAAGCAACAAATTGTAGGAATCATTATGATAGGGGTTTAAATTTACAAGCAGGGATGGATAAGGCTTAGTTACTGAAGTCATGCTTGAGTGAAGATGCAAGAAAGGGCACTGGGAATAACTTAGCATGGGGATGACAGAAAGAGCAAGTTAAAGGACCTCAGCTCCGATAGGGGAACAAGTGAAAGGTGGGAAGGGACTCAATAGTAGAAGAGAGGGCAGAGTTTAACTGACCCAGCTGGTAGAGGACTTTTCAGGACAAAGGTAGAAAGTCAAACAAAACCGAGACCATTATTAGCGGGCATTCATATGGTGCGTGCCTCGGAACTACCTTAAAAAATAATATATAACTCTGTACTTTTATGTTTTGCATGCATTTTTCAAATCAGAGAATGAATAATATAAAATAATTGAGAGAACAATGTTATTAATATGTCTACAAAATAAACTGTATTTGTCCTAAGATGCTAAGTGAATCCCATACCCTTACAAATTCCCATTTTATTAATTGAGGCAAGAGCAAAATTGAAATGAACAGATTTTGTTAAAATTTGGGCCTCTCACAAACGTCTTTTCATTGCACATATTACAATGTAAAAGTAGAAACCTACCTATTTAGGTCTTTCTGGTTAGGAGTCCTAGGGTGTGTGAGGGTCAGAAATTATGGTGGAAGCCAACCTACACACATACACACAACACAAAAACACTTGCACACACACTCAAGTAGGCATTTGTTTTGAGTCTCCAGTCCTTCAAAGTTGTCACAGAGATATTTTTAAAATATAAATTTCATATAAAGACCCTTTAAAGGAATTTCTTGTACCTAATTTGTTAGAATAACTTGACACCTGAAATCTCTAAACCTACCTTAAGCCATGCTGACAATTACACTAGCTTGAAATAATCATAACTTTGTTACGTGTCTGACATTTTTAGGGTAGTCACAAATGTCAAATTGTTAAATTATATTTATGATAGGTAGATAGATAAGGATAAAGATATGCAGATATCAGTATAGAAAACAGTTTCCAGGATTTAAAAAAATCGTAAAAAGGAACATTAACATTTAAGAAGACAATTACATCAAGTTCCCAGAACCTCTGAGAGTATGAAGCATAGAACTCAACCTCTTCTCTGTATCCAGGAGGTTGTACAAATGGTTTATAATCTTTTAGTCACCCTTAATAACACTTAGATATATGAGGAATGAGGAATTTAGACGTGTTTGGATTTTACCAACATATCTAAAGGTTTTTATTTAGTTTCTTAAAAGAATAAAGAAAGATTATATCTGAGTGTACTCCTTACCAAAACTTCAATGTACCTTTCATTTATAAAGATGAATTTTTTGAGTCAAAAAGTAAATAATTTTCATTGGATAATCTCTTACTAAACCATGTCTGTTTCATAAATATCCTAGTAACACAGGATAAATATCCAGTAATACCATTAGCACAATTGAGACTTGTATTTTGAGCTTTCTGCACGATAATTTGACAAATTCCATGATTATTTGGGACATCAGGCACCAACACATTCCTATTATTCTAATATTTGATAGCTTCACTTTCCACAATACTTTGTAATGACATTCTTTTTCACCCTTAGGACATAACTGAGTAGGACCAACTTGTGCTCTACTCTCTGAAAAGCATCCCAGTCAAAGAAAGGAGACTAGCAAGCAGCAAAGCAAAGATAGCTCATTCCCTCCTCCTTTCTCTCTCTTCCTCTTTCTGTATTCAACAGACAGTAAGTGTTCTTAACCTTTCGGTTAAGGAGTGTCCTCTGTCAGGTCATTGCTTGGCACATGGAATGAATCGGGAATCTCAAAGTCAGATTTCTTGAAAGAGCCTTGTCTTAGAAAATATGTGTTGAACAAACTGACATCAATTCCATCTCTCAAGACAGTTTTGTGGCTCATATTTCCTTTTGGTTCTGGAGTTGTGACCACCCCTTTGGATGACTCAATGTTTTATAAAATACGATATTCAAGAAAAGCTCATTGAGTTAAATGTGTCCTCATAGTCTTTGTTGGGGAAAGCTTATTTTGACAGAAATAAGGATTGTTCAATAATTCAAGCCATATACTTTGGATCAAAGGCCTGCAAATGAACAAAAAATAAGAAGTTATAACTGACCTACTGAAGGTCAACCTGTACACGGCATGCAACCTGAGTGCATCTTAAAGAATTTGATACAGCAATTTGTATCATTTAGGGCTTATGGAACCTTGATGTGCAATTTTACCGATCGAAATCTCCACTTCCTTATTTTGTGTGATTTTTTTTTTAACCTACAGTCCTTTGAACGAGTGTTGGTAGAAAACAAATTGCATGGCCTTTCTCCCGCCCTGTCTGAAGCCATCCAGAGCATTTCCAGATGGGAACTGGTGCAGGCGGCTCTTCCACATGTCCTCCACTGCACCGCGACCCTCCTTTCGAACAGGAACAAGTTAGGTTGGTGCCCCTTGCATTGCTCGTTCATTACACTGCTACCCTTTATGTTAAACACTCATAAGAACAGCGCATATTGAGTGACTGCCATCATCCTGGGCACTGTGCACAGACCACAGATTATCTTACGTAGCTCTCAAAAAATTCCCTCTCATTGGTACCATCATTATTTCCATTTTATCAGCGAAGGAACCGGTTACCTTGTTTTTATTTCTTAATGAGTAATGCTTGAAAATATTCTTTCCTTAAAGAGTAAAATATTGTAGGCCAAAAGTCAAAGCCAGGGATTTTCTCTTTGGCATATTCTCTTCAGACATTTCCCCAGCTTTGTAGTATTGTGTGAGTGCTTGCGTGTGTGTGAGTGTGTGTGTGTGTATACACAAAGATTATTTTGTAAATTGCAATAGGAGAATCTAGCCCAGCCATCTATCCCATGAGAGAAGACACACCCTTCTCCATTCACTCTACGTCCCTCATTAAGGTCTCTGTTCAAACATAACCTTCATAGATGGACCTTTCCAGACTATATTGTCCAGAATAGAATAGTCTTTCTCTTCAAAGCTTACACTTTTGCACCATGCTGCCTATTTGGTAACATATTTAGGTATCTGATGCATGCAGGCTGTAAGATTGCAGCCAATAAGAAAGCCTGAAAACCAAGAACGAGCCCTACCAGCAGTGTTTGCTAGAAGGCATAGGGAAATGTTAGTGTCTTCTGGGAAGCTGGGCCACAGAGCAAAGGTTTTCCACAGACCAAAGGTTGGCATCTATTGCGCAGGTTGCAGAGTCTACCTTTATCTGGTTGGGTAATCGTTCCTTGCAGGCCACCAGGATAAACTGGGCGTCGCAGAGACAAAACTCCTTCACACCTTGCACTGGATGCTTCTGGAGGCCCCCCAGGACTGCAACAGTGAGCGGTTTGGGGGCACAGACCGAGGATCCAGCTGGGGTGGCAGTAGCAGCGCTTTCATCCACCAGGTTGAAAACCAGGGTTCCCCAGGGCAGCCTTGCCAAAGCAGCCCCAATGATGAAGAAGACAACAGCAGGGGGAAGATCTTCCAGAACTCCATGGCCACCGTGGAGCTCTTCGTGTTTCTGTTTGCTCCTCTGGTACATAGGATCAAGGTAAGCAGGAAGCTAGTGCCGGCCCCGGGGTGGGGCGGAGATGAGGCTTCTGATGATATTTCCATATTCCCTTGTTCTTGACTTTGTGTGATCTTGTAACAAGCCACACTATAGAAAGTTTTATTTTTTACTAAATTGATAAAATTACTTCAAAAATATAAATCTTCATATATCCTTTACTTGCTTAAAAGTCAGTGGTTCGCCACCTGCCTCAAAATAATGCCCAGCATAGTAAACATTGTATATAAGCTCAAGCATGATCTAGGTCTTAAATTCTTTTCTTGGTAGGTCAGCTGCCAATCTCTACTGACTGCCTCAGGGTCAGTCTTAGGGGCTGGTTAATAAATGAGTATCCTAATATCAGGTGAGCAGTCATTCTTTTGCTCTTTTTCATCGATGCCACATGTTGAAATATGGAGAAAATTTTGACTTATTGGGTGATCCAGTTTGGAGCCATTTCCTGAATACACTGTGCTGTCTGCTGTGTCCTTCTTTCTCTTCTGCCTTCCTCTCGCGGTCCTTCAAACTCCAACTTCGATGTCATCATTTTCACGAAGGTTTTACTCTGACCTTCCTCATATAAACTTAGTCACTACCCCTTTCATATTCTATAGCAATTTTAACTACCTTTATTATAATAATACAAGGACTAGAGCAGAAGTTTTAAACATCTGTGTCCTATGGACTTTTTGACCGGTTCTGCATAAGAATCACATTTTAAAGTATTGTAAATGCATACAGTACACCACACGACTGCATGGACACTAGCTGTCTCAAATACCATTGTATAAATCTACTGCTTGGATCTGGAGTAGATAACTCAAAATCATTGTGCTCTAACTTTTTAACTGTATGACCCCAGTAATATTATTACTTAGCCTCTTGGATCCTCAGTGTCATAAAACTGTGGCTCCCTCTAACACAGAATGAATACATGTGAAGATGGTACCATATTCCACCATGCTAGGACAAGAGAAGAAATACGCATTTCAGTGGAATAGTATGACCGTAATGAATAGACAGGCAAGTTAGCGATGCATATATGAAGGTGGTTATGACCATTGGCGGTCACTGTAAAGAGTAATGGACTAGTGAATCTTTTTACCCATTGTAGTTTTCTAAAAACCTCAGTTTCTGTTGACCTTGTCCCGTTGTTGGTGGGAATGGATCTATGACTACCTATAAATTCTCGAGATGTAACACATACATTGGCAACATTGCCCATCAGATGTACTAAAATTTTAAAATGTTGTTAAATCAAATTGCTGTTTTAAAAACTTTAACTTTCTATTTTAAAAAAGTCTTTTATAAAGGGTACACTTGGTAGAAAGCATTTCTTTAATTAAGACTGACCCCTGGGTCCCACCTGCCTCTTGAGCTTCATCCCTCCTCTCTCTTTATCTCTCTTTAGTTTCTCTGTTGCTCACTGATCTTCAGGTTTACCAGAGACTCACTCTCAACTTCCACCAGCCCTTCTTGTTCTCAGGTCCTTGCATTATTTTTTCCTTCTACTTGAAACATTACTCCCACCTTCCTGCCCCATATTTTCACGTTACTGTGTCTTTCTCATCAATTCATTCACAACTCCAGCATAACACCTTTGAAAGCTCTTTTCTGACTATTTCTGTGCCACCAGAATATTATCGCACTTCTTTTTTGTTTTTCTTAGCACTCATCACAACCTGAATTATCATGTATGCATACTTGTTTATTGCCCATCACTCCCACCTTAAATAGAGGTCCTTGAGTAAAGGGATGCTGCTCTTGAAGGACACAACTGAATCTTTAGTGCATAGACTAGTGTGTGGGATGTATGACACTCTCAAAAAGTATTTAATGGCTCACTCACTGAGAAAATCCAAGTTATACCAGAAGCTCATGCAAGTGCTTAAAAACAGCAATTAAACATGGATAAATAGTCCTTAAAATGGAGAGGACAGGAAAAAAATTCTTTAAAACAGCTCAGAAAGTTGTCTGTGTGTCAACAAATATCATCAGCATTGGAAAAACGTGCAAAAATAGGAATACTCAGAGTGGCTATAGTTTTATTTGGAAGACATGGCTGGGGATTCAAGATTTGGAAACTTAAAACTGTATTTAAATTCAATACCTCTTGCTTCCGGCAGTATGACGTTGAGCAATTAATTTAAACCTCCACCTCCTCAAGTATAAATTGGACATTAGAATAAATTTATAGGGCATTGTGAGGATTGGACAGGTTATAGTAGTCAGCCAGACACATAGAATATCATCAACAAAGGTTAACTGGTTTTCATGTTTATATTTGATTGCTATTATGTAATATTGGTAGAGAAGCAGCTAGATCCTCTTTCAGGAGAAGATACACATAGTTGAAAAAGCTCCCCAAGACCCTCAAATTTTACCTGTGGCTTAGGAATGAGACACTGATGAAGGAATAAGAAAACACGTACAACCCTGCATAGTGATTGGTAAATAGTAAACCAGAGTTATTAGCTATATTTATAGCACGCCTAGTGTTTTGTCATTTTGTCCTTGCTATGAGGGAAATATTGTTCTAGATGCCACAGAGAATAAATAGGACTGAATCAATACGTTTCCCTGAAGGTCTTTTCCATTTGAGACAGGTATTTTCTTTTTCAGTATTGTTAGGAAATGTACAGTCTTCAGATGAGGAGTTTTTCAGCCTCAGCACCATTGGCATTTGTGGCCAGATAGTTCTCTAAGATAGGATGCTTTCTCGAGTATTGCAGGATATTTAGTATCACTCTGTCCTTTATCCACAAAATGCCAGTAATGGGCCCTCCCTCCTGAGCTGTGACAAACACAAACGACTCCAGAGGTCACCAGGTGTCTCCAGGTGGCTGAGCGGAGATGAATCATCCCTGACTGAGAACTGGTGCCTTGCGGGTCATCAGCTGCATCTGGTCATGTCGTTTCCTGTCCATCCTACACCATGTGCACTGCCCTTCACCACCACAACTAGCCTGCTTTTCCCTTCAACTCCAACCTTAGATGAAAGCTATATTTCACCCTTTCTATTCCTACCCCGGAGATCTGCACGCTGCTGGGGAAACTCACATCCATTCAGACTGGTGCTTCTACAAAGCTGTGACAGCCGAGGGATCCTGCCGGCTTGTCAGCCCTTTCCTTGGCTTCACTCCCTCGTGTCCCCACTCGGGGCTCTGCACACAGTGTTGCAGCTGAGCCTGGTGTGGGAGGCCTGAGAGACTGAAGTTCAGTCAAGGTGCGAGGCTGCAGCTCCACACCCTCACCTTCCCTCGACTCCTCAACCTCTCACTGTTGCTCCTACTTTTCACTATTGCACGGCAGATGATTTTCACACTTCATTTTTAATTTTCGCAACCACCCACATGGATGTGGGTATCTCTGCTTCTGTTTAACCAAAAAAGAAGCTAAAGATTTAGAGACATAGTAGTTAAGCTGGTTAATAACCAAAGTTAGATTCAAATCCAGTTCTGTCTGACTTTCTGCAGAGTTTTCTCAAGTTTCCTCATGGAAGCTATTTTCAGCAGGTCCTGAGTAACCTCTGGACTGTTGAACCTGCTCTCTATTTTCAGCTATCTTTGAAATAACATCCAGGCTTTCTCTTGAAACTTTCTGTTCTCTTGATGACACCACACTCTGTCAACTGTTCTTGTGTCCTAATTATTTCAAGTTCATCCCTTCTGCGAGCTCAACTTCTTTGCCCCCTTGACATTGCGGTTCTCTAGAAATGCATCCGGGCCACTTTCCCCTTCTTAGTACATCTTTTCCCCAGAAGAACCCCTCCCCCAGCCCAGTTTCATTTACTGTCTCTGTTCTATGGGCTGAGATCACCTAATTCTGAATCTCTAAATCAGATGCCGCTCTTGGACTGCAGACCAAATTTTCAAGTGACTTCTCTAAATAGTTGATCCATGGCATTCCGAGTTCCCTGCAGTGAGCCCTTTTCCCTGTCTTCCATATTTCAGATCACTCACACAGACCCAAACTACCTTTGCTTACTCTCCTATCCTGAGCTTCACAACGCACTAATCACTTTGTCTCTGAAATAATTCTCAAATGATCACATCTTCTCATCTCTATTTACTACCTTAATTTAAGCTTTCACCATCATTTACTTGGACTTCTTACTTCCTACCTGCATTCACGATCTCCTGGCTTCTCCTATATAATCCGACATCACTACCAAAATGACCTATCTAAAGCGTGGATCTGGTCTGTATGCTTAAGATAATTTGCTAATGTTTCATCATACTGAGGGTAAAATGCCAGCTCGTAAGTCTGGTGCAATCAGCTCTCTACAGCATGTTTGACTACTTCTGTCTGTGAAGTCCAGATGTTTAGGGTGTCTGCAAGAACATAGTATTTTGTTTTGTTTTCAAGCAGTTTTACAAACAGGCCTGCTGCTTGAATGCTCTCGTACTTGACTCCTCTGCCTGGAAAGCTCCTCTTCATTCTCTAGGACTTCACTTCTCCCTCTCTATTTTCATAATATTTTAGGGACATCTTTATGGTTATACTTAGCTTATTGTCATCTTCATCCCTTCATGTGCTTTTCTCTCCCACTAGATTCTGAATGGTTTGAAGATACCAATTATCATTGTACAATTATCATTGAAGCTAACATAGTTTCTGTGTTAGGAGGTGCTTAATTTTTGTTGAATGAATTAATTTACCAATTGGCAAATAACCCTAATATAAATGACTCATTAATTTGTAAGGCTTCATTATTTAATGCACATTTTGAGATTCTTTTAATTTGTAATTAGCTCAAATATTTCATATGAAGTCAATGATCCGAAAAATCTGTCAAATGTACCATTAATTTTGGGCTAAACTTAATCTTATTGGTGAAAATCATAAATATTTGTTAAACAGAAAACTGAAAATATGGTGTCATAATGCCATAATTTTATAATATTCATTCCTTCAACAAATACTCTAAAGTGTTTACTGTATTCTAGATATTATTTAAAGTACTAGAGAAATAAGAAACAACACAAAAAGCACACCTCCAAGGGGATTTTAACAAAATCCATATATGCAAAGTAAACAACTTTAAAATGGAACTTAACATAATAGTTGTTTGATTAAATATCTCTAGGAGACTAGTAAATACATTTAGAATTGATTTGAAATATCATGGGCACAGACCCTCCATGAAAGCAAGAAAAGCATCTGAAATGTAGAGACATGGATTCTACCGGTATTTACAGCTTCTGGTTTTTCTCAGGACATTTTTAGATCATCTGCTCCACAGCTGTCTGAATGGTGAAATAGTGTCCTCTCCAGCTGTCGAGCTGCTGGATGTAGGTGCCGTGTAACAGTGAGTGATGTATCAAAGGAGAGTCTAGAGGACAAGTTAGGGCCCCAGAGTTTATACATTTCATCAACTAAAAAAAGACTCATTGAGGAGCATAGTAACATACAAGGGAGGAGGCCCCGAGTGCTGCAGGTTTTCAAGTCTGGAGTGATTAGAGATAGTACATGTTATTTGAAGAAAATGTAAATGTGCTCATTTAATCCACAGTTGTACATTTATACTCACGGGGAAATGCTCAGAGCTCAACTTGTCCTCAAACATGCGTGTTTTATCAAAGGCTCTCTGAACTAAAGAAATGATGATGGTAACTGTCGAGGAGTGCTGAGTGTCACGCTGAGAAAGCAGATGTTAAAGGCCAGGATTTTAGTAGGAGAGATCTTAGCATTTCCCGTGCCACTTTCTGTGGGCGTATGACTTCTGCCAAGATTATTTATGAGACCCACGCAAAAGGATTGTGCTCAGAAAACTGAGATCAAGAAAACCCAGTCCATCAATATTTGACTTCTTGAATTTCTGGAAACTGATCTGGTAAGCTTTATTTAATGTTAATTCCCTGCTTGCTGGATGATGCCATGTGGACTTCTTTATGCTCATTTTGAGGGAATTTGGTTGTTGTCCTCTAACCTCTAGACCTATCTGTCAACTCCTTTCTTAACATCTCTAGTTGAGTGTCTAATAGGCATCTCACATTTAGTAGGTCCTGCTTCTGAAATTCCTAAGTCTGCTTCTCTTCATCTTGCCCATTTTTATCAATGGCAAATCCAAAATCCCTCGTACCCTTCGATTTCTCACATTCTACTTCCTACTGATAAGCAGATTCTATATCTCTAAAATATATTCGGACTCTACCACTTCTCATTTTTCTTTTGGCACTTCACCTAACCAGTTTAACCTAGATGATCAAAATGGTTTCCTAAATCATCTGGCCTTCTACCTTTATCATTTCTCAAACTATTCCCAATAGTTTGAGTGAATCTATGAAAACATATGTCCAGTCATGCCCCTGCCACTCGGAACTCTCCAGTGACTCCCCTTCTTACTAATTGCTGAAGCCCTTCCTAAGCCCGATCAGACAATAAAATTACCTGGCACTTGCCTAATCTTATTTTTCCTACTCTTCTCTTTTTCTCTTGATACCAGGCACAGTTTACTGTTTGTTTCTTGGCACACTAGGTGAACTTAGACCCTTTACCCTGCTCTTTCATATTTTTCCTGAAGGTACATACCTAGAACTCTTTTATTTAATTTAGACCTTTAGTTGAAAGACACCTACTCACTGTGGTTCCACTGACCTTCCTGGTGAGGATGTCAGCATCTTGTCCGACTCATCCCTTTAAATGCTTTATTTCTCCATTTTACTGGGAGCAGGGATTTCTGTAATACTTTGTTCTCTGTTGTATTCAGAGCCTAGAATAGTTCCAGGTGCATAGTATGTGTTCTATAAATATTTGTAGATAAATGTAGAATGAATTTGCCTAAATGTTCTGTGCATTGTCCTAATACACCTACAGGCACCCCTGGAGGCTTTTCTATTGTGGATATTGCTGTGGCTTGTCTGCTAATGGGGCCAGGAGCCAGCCTAGTTTTTAGCTTTGTGGGAGAACCATCTCTCTGCCAATGTGTGAACTTCTTCAGGGATCGGATTAGCCTTTTCAGCTTGATATTCAGCTACGCTGATTCACCATTTTTAGTCACCTTTGTTTTCTTTCTCTTTCCCATTTCTTCCTAGCTCTTATCCTTTTAGTTTGGTGGATTTCAGCTCTGGCTACTTATAAGGATCATCAGGGGGAGTTTTAGAAAACCTCACAGGTTCTAATTTAATATGTCTTGGTAGGGGAGGGAAGTGAGACCTGGGCCTCCTGTGTTTGAAAAGCTCCCTAAGTGATTATAATATGCAAGCCAGGGCTGGAAATCACGGTCCTAAGTGAATTCCTGGGCCTCAGATAATGTTTATTAATCTGTGGTCAGCTTCTATGCTTCCATCTTTATCTGGTTTTGAGAGGCAAAAGTGTTTCAAATGTAATCTCACGGTGCTATATATTTTGATTTATACAAGATGCAACTGAATTTTAAATACCTCAGCCTCTTGAAATAGTGCAACAATGAAGCAGAGAATATGTTTCCGAAAGAGATCTTCAGTTATAGATGACGTGTGTAAATGTGGGTGGTAAAGTCAGCCCAATTCAGCAAGTATTTATTGACTATCGTACACACAATAATAGTTCTTAATGCTGCATTAATGCTTTGAGGATGCCAGGGGCCGGGAAATGCTTGGTCTATGCCTGCCCTCAAGGAGTTAAGGATTATCAAGAGAATGACATTACAAAATAACATACTATGAAAGTTTAAACTATATTTAACATAATATGGAACATACTATATTTAACATACTAAGTTTAACATACTATGAAAGTTTTAAGTGATTCCATGAAATGCAGGAGAGATGGACTGGAAAATATGTAGAAAGTCCTAATAGATGACATTTGGAGATGTTGCCTATGAGGGAGACATGAGGGCAATTAAATAATTAAGAGGAATTATAATGATAACCACAATTGGAGAGATCTGCCAAGACTCTTGAAAGAAACAGGTCTCAATTACTTCAAGTACAAAACAATAATTTGTATGTTCCCATGCATTGGTCAAAGCTACGTTTTGATTGATTTTTTTTCTTTTGCATAAAGCAGACCTCTGTGATTTCTGTAGCAATTGCAGTGATAACTCAGGGTCGTTGGTTTCCTCTAGAAACTCATCTGAGTGTGAAAGGTTTGGTAGATCAACCCACTCTGATAAATAATCTTGGGAATGATGCACTGACTGGTCCCTTCAACCAGTTCTTACAAGCCAGTTACTAGACACAGGTTTTCTCTGCCCCCAGGAATCTGACCTCACCTTCCGACTGGCCAGTGGCCTTGTTATATGGCAGCCGATGTGGGAGCACAGACACCCTGAAGTCTCCGGCTTCACAGCGCTGGTAAAGCCCATCAGAAACATCATCACAGGTTTGTGACTCAGACACCAATCTAGTGAGATGGAAATGGTGGAGCCCATCACACACAGGAATAATGGTGGTGGGCTGATTTGCCTTTAAGAAGCTAACAGGAAACAAGCGGTTCTCTCCGGAGAGTTGTCTAGGTGTCCCGGGTACAGGGCTGGTTTGCATAGGAGAAACGCCAAACCAAGGATACATGCTTTTCTGTTATGTGACTCTGAGTAAGACATTGAAATGTCTCATGCCTGAGTTTCCTCACCTATAAAATGTGGTTTGAAGTATCCTATGAATAGTACTTATAGCACTATTATGAGGAATAAATGAGTTCATGTACACAAAAGTTTAGAAGAATGTCTGGTATGTGGTGAGTAGCTGGAGCTACTATTACAATTAGTATCATCCTCCTCATTTAGGTGGAATGGAGGCTCCTTAGCCATCTTAGTGTTTCACTGCCTGAAAGCATTTCACTTCAGGAATTGTCCAGTGAGGTAGTCTTGTTGAATTATAGGACAAACACCATATGACTCCAAACTCAGACTTCACATGTATCTCTTGCTATGGATACGTCCCCTAACTTCTGCTTATATCCATTAACGTACAAGAAATAATCATGCCATCTTACAGGGGGTCTTAGTAAGTGAGAATGTGCCTCAAGTGCCCATTTCATAGTAAGTGCTTTATAAATGCCATCCTTCTGCTAGCAAACTCTCTTTCCAACTTCAACGATAAAATTTAAAAAGCAATTAGGTGGAAAATCTACAGAAGCATATTACATACATATCTTCAAATTTAAAAATATATACACATATATATGTACACAGTTTGCTTAACTTTGTAAAGTTTTTGCATGGAGGATTATTCACATAAAAAAGGCTCTATGAATGGAAGGAAACTATAAGCAAGTTCTTACATACTTTTCCCCCCCAAAAACGAACAGAATCATACAAAGTACATATTATATTAAGGAACTGGGTGGCCAAGGAGTGCCATATTATTTATATATTTGATAAGATGCTTATAGTAACAAATGCAGTCATTTTAAAATGGCAGATAGACTAGGCAAATGGTATAGCAAAAGTGGATTAATTATACCACTTACATTTTAAAACATTAACTCTTGAGTGACAAGAGAAATAAGAAATGGAAGGAAAAAATGGAAACAGCTTTTATAAATAAGGAGGGAGGGGGGTGAAGGGAGGGGAGGAGATGGGAAAAAAAGAAGCAGCAAGATATATCATGTACAGGTACAAATCCCCTATGATGAATGTTATCACTACATCTAAAATGTACCACTAAAATAAAATAAATTTTAAAAAAATTAACTCTTGAAATATATCATAAATTCAAGAGAGACATTCTGTCATAGTTACAAATATCAAGGAACGAGGTAGAGAAAGGTGTCATAACCAGAAATCTACCTCAGATTCTGTGAGGGGAGGATTAATCACTTTAGATTCAAACAATTGGAGAGTTAAATCTTGGACAGATGTAAGACTTTAAAAAAAACTAAAAACAATAGAAATATGACAGAAGAAAAAGTATGCTTAGCTCCAACAAAGATTTTTAGTAAAAAGCCATAGATTCATGATATGTTGGTTAAGGAAATTTAAAAATTTTTTTAATCTTTCTATACTTTCTTATTTGTTGTCTTAGTTAGCTTTTCTAGAGTCAATAGTTTGTAAGAGAGCAGATTTAATACAGGACATTTATAAGTTACAGTATTCACCCACAACCCAAATGCAGGAAGTGCTGAATGTCCATCTAGGCACTGGAGACCCAAAAGATCCAATCGAGAGCTGGGAGCCCACAGCACTGTCCCATGTGCGTCCGTGTCTGCAGATGATGGCTGAAGAAATCTTTACTAGGACCAGGATATGCTGCTCGCAGCAGAGGTGAAGACCAGAGCTCCTCCGAAGCAACAGCAGCCATCCTCGACGACAGCAAGGCCCTGAGCTCCTTCCTCGAAGAGAACAGCCGAGTTCCTTTCAGGAGAACCAGCCGCAGCAGAGCTTCTCCTCAGAGACTAGCAACTAGCTTCTCCTCCCACTCTGCTTTATGTTGCATCAGTAACAACCCTCAGGTGGATCCTCTATGCCCAGAACCACATCAATTCAGTCCAGCTGGGAGCTCTGGCTCAAGTTCACAACAATAAGTTCACCATATATGTAGAGGGCAGCAGTCATTTCAAATTGAATCTCTCTCTCTCTCTCTCTCTCTCTCTCTCTCTCTCTCTCTCTCTCTCTCTCTCTCTCTCTCTCTCTCTCTCTCTCTCTCTCTCTCT